>WAAG01019798.1:0-29306 GCA_013390105.1 Tichodroma muraria
GGTATTTAAAAGATGTGTAGATTCTATGATGCTAAGAAGTGGAAACTGCAAGAGGTCAATCACGTAATACCCTTTATTCTCTTTCCCACTGCAACCTTCCCTCAGCAAAAGGATTTTAGGCAGAAAGCGAGAGATGGCAATTTGATTTTCAGTCTTATGAGAGAAGGAAGGAGAAACAAAGATAAAAAGACCCACTAGTGGAAAGGAACCCATCTGTCAGGATTAGGGTTCTTTAAAACATCTGAAAATAGATGTTTCCAGCCTGAGCTGCCAAAAAGTGAGTGCCAAAAAGAGCACACTCTTTTCAGGATAGCTGTCAGCACCAGAATTGCAGACATTTTCATTACAGAACTAAAATTTCTGTGTTGCTGATACTACTTTTTTGATGAGGAATGTGCTACAAGGTCATAGACAATCTTTTGTTTGTTGGTATCTCCAGGAGATGTTTCTGACAAAGGGAATATGTTTCAACACATATGAATAAACATGTGCTTAAAAGAAAGAAATGGCTGGATGTATTCCAACATTGAGTGTAGCCTGAGCAGGAAGAAGCCCAAACATTTTGAGGAGCAGTCAATAAGTTCCCAGGCTTTGCTTTTGTCCTGACATGAAAATATTCTTACAGGATGTGTTCAAGTGGGGTTTCCTCTGGAATTCACACTCCGAAGTTTTCAGCCTAAGAAGTGGATTAATCTGAACTGTATTTACAAAGTTATTTGTAGGTAGAGGCTGGAAAAACTGTTGGTACTCTCTAGCCCTTACAACTGGCTTCACAAGGAAAAGACACAATTGCTGAAATACCTAAAGTGAACACAATGCACTTCATTTTTAGAAAAAGTATTAACCTTTATGGTAAAATCCTTAATGATTTCCTAAAAAAATATTTCCCTGTCACTAAGTATGCTCCCTGTAATTCTGCATAACAGCATTGCTCAATGGGAATATGCTGCTTCTCTTCTCTCTCTGGTTCCTCTTGGAAAACAGTTTCCTGTTCCTTGGAAAACTTTTTTATGGTGAGGGAAGCAGCAAGTGACCCAGAAACGTTATGCTGACAGGTAGGTTATTTATGTGCTGCAGTTTCAGTTTATGAAATATATTATGTAATTTCAGGTGGTTTATGTACTGTCATATTGTAACCTTTGCATTGAATGCATTTTACTCAGATGCCTTTGCAAGAAGGAAAAAGCTGTCGGTTGGATTTCTGTTGTTGTGGTTGTTTGCTTTTTTTTTATTTTTTTTTTTTCCTTCTCTCCCACTCTCCTGAGAGGAAAATGGATTGACTTCTTGGATTTGTTTACACTTCCTGCAAAGTAATAGCAGATCCTGGGCTAAGTGTGAGAAAGTAAGAGGACCTTCCTGTTCTAGAAGCTGACAGAATAATTGGAAATAATATAATATTGGACAAAATATTGTGTTGTGGAGCTTATTGGGAATCAGCTGCTCAGGAGTGTCAAGAACAAAGAAAGTAAGAACATAATACATAGAATCCCAACACATCTTTTTGCTAATTTGAACAAATATCACAAAAATAAGGAAACTACCTAGAGAAGGTTAGAGGTGCTACTGGAAAAGACCAAAGAGAAGTAGAGAGGCAGGGAAGCACTCAGGGGTACTGCAGTGCACAGGTGAATTAATCCAGTTGAGCCCTGGATACTGTGATCTTTCAATAGCAATAGAACTGACCAAGATTTCTAAGATGAAATACAAAAATTGGCTTTATAGGACTTCATGAGAGAGCAGTGAGATAAATGAATCTGTTAACATCCAATTGCACATTAAATTCTGTCAGATGCTGCTGTTAAAGTTTTCATTTAAATCTGAACAATACACGTGACAGCTTTGGGTAGTGAAAAAAGGAAGCTTTGTAACCTGTGGCAAAAATATGAATGTGTAAATAACATGAAAATCCAGTTCAGGAGGAATGAGTCCATCTGCAAACTTCTAAAAGGGCTGTGACAGGTAGACAGTGGTCTCTTGGTCTCCAGCTGCAGAATTTCCACACTGGAAACTGTGTCTCTAGAAAATTATATGATCTTGTCCTGTTACCTGAACTCAAAATAAGTTATTTCCACTGTGGACATTGATGTCATCTGAATTTAGGTATGCTTTGTACATCAGTGCTGCCTCACCCACCCCAAAAATTATGTGTCCTAACATCAAGGGTGTTAGGATGCTTTCCCTTGAAAATGTGAGCATCCGGTCTTGTAAGATGGTTTATTTGGGGGTGGTGTGTGGGTGTGTGTGTTGGGTGCATCACTTAAAAAAAAATCCCTTAAGTGTTTTCACAAGTTAAATACAAATCTCACATCAGTTCCTAAATATTGTGTCAGTTTAACTCCAGTCTTTTAACGTCTGCTTGAGTCAAAACACAGATTGGTCAAGAGATGACATTTGTACTTGCATGGTCCAGTCAACAACATGATTCAGGTTGTAGGGCTGGTTGCATAAGCTGACAAGATAATCCAGCCAGCTCTACCTAGCAGCTGATGTATTGCTGACACTTTCATATATTCTCCTTATGAAAAAAAAGCTGAACACAACTTGGTTAAAAACATGCTAGAACTGAAACTTCAGCAGACACAATGCAATGAGAAGATAAAAAGTTCATTCGAAAATGCCACACACAGATCGATGTTTCAGAAGAATAACAATGTGGCAGTACAAAGAAAAAAAACTATTGAAGAGATGTTTGGATGGTTTCAAGATACTTTGAACAACATTCAGCATCCTTGCACTGCCTTAGGAGAGAGAGGGTGATGCTGTGTGTCAGGCAAATTCAAATTTAACATGAAGAAAAGCAGAGGTACATAATTCAGAGTAAAAAAAAACTCTCACCACCCAGTGAAAGGCTTGAATCCTAACTTGGGTGAAGGATACTCATACACTTGTTGTTTGTTCTTTTTTTTTCTTGAAAAGAGTCACATACTTCAAGGATAGAAACAGGTGTTTGTCTGTAGTAGAAAGGAGTATGTAAAGGCTTTGAATCAGGAGCTCTTTTGTTCTGCCCTACTTCCCTTGCCAGCTGCCCTTAATACTTATGCTAACACTCCTATTTGTCTACCCCACATACCTGCTGGGAGTGCCCTCCCTTGGCAGGGAGAATCTCCCAGCCTCAGAGGTGGGTTGCACAACATCTAACCATAAATCAGCATCAAATCTGGGATTACTGTGCGTGTTTCTGTTCCCCTCGTCTCACGCCTCATGCATTGCGAAGGCACAACACAATGAGAGCTCTGCATTTGGCTGGGCCTGTGGTACAAAGGCTCAGGCTGAAGGCTGGATCCACAAAGGCCTTTCAGGGCTGGAAGGGATGGTCACATTTTTAAGTCCAAAGTGAAGGTTTTGAACGCCTCCTTGCAACTATCAGCTAAGGCTGGTTTCCATACAGACCTGTGTTTCCAGAACCAAGGTTCCCTATTAGATCCAGGCTTCACACAAAAGATCCCCTTCAGATTCCCCAAGGGGAAAACCCGTGGAAGGAAACAGCAGCAAAGGTGTTACCAGGATGGAGATGAATATAAAGAGAACTGGACGAGGGGTAAATCCGGCTCTGCCAAGGGAACAATGTTATCAGAGTAAATGAAAGGGAAACAAAATAATCAGAGTTATCAACCTCAAGTTATGTTTTCGGCAAAAATAGAAGGAACAAACCCACATCTTGGCAGGAGTGACTTCACAATGTATTGTTTACCATTAACTCATTAGGTCTACATCTGCCCTATTAGTTAACTGTGCATGTTGTCACAGGCACTGGTAATGAGCCAAAGGCTTTTGCCATCAGTCTGGGGCAGCTCCAGGTAAAAAGAGTTCACTTATTTACTTTATTAAGGTACAAGTCTATGCTCTAGTTCCCACTCCCCTGCTTTACCCTCCACCCATGTTCAGTGTGTGTACATAAAGATGTGCCAGAGGAGCCAAGTTCCTTGTGGGCCACGGCACATGAACTCTTTTCCTTTATCTGGAGACGATTACTTCGGACGCTGCTGAGCTGGGCTGGCAGCCTGGGTTGGTAGAAATCTCTTTCTCTGCATGTCTCTGGTCTGGTTTAGCAAACTCCTGAAGAAGCAAGTCCATATATTCTGGGGCCAGAGTTGCTCCTTGTACACAAATTGAGCAAGCATCTCAAATACTAACCTATGTCACTACGTGTGCACAGCACCCAGTAGCTGGACTGCTGCTGCTGGAAAGCACCTGAACTGCTGCAGACCCCTCTCAGAGACCCCTGGTGCCCTCATTCCCAGCAGTCCCCCATCTCCTCCAGACCATTCCACCTATTATTTGCTCTGCTAGCAAAATATGACACAGTGCATGAGAAAAGTCAGAGCAAAAAATCACTTTTCCCCCTGAGATTCCCTATCTGGAAAGCAGGAAAAAATTTTTCATGAAAGGATGTATGATCTTGGGGGGAGTAGTTACTGGGAAGTGACAAGTGTTAGTGTTTGGCTACTGCAGTCATGAAAGCCAAATGGACTATGGTTGTAGAGCAAGATGCATTAGCTTTTGTTTAGAATTAACTAATGTATAACTTCACTCAGTTTGCAGCATCTGATGCAATACTGGCTATCCCATGATGAGCCGCACACTCCTGCAAATTCTTTATCCTTATTACAATTACTCCAATTAAAAAAAAAAAAAAAAGAGTCAAAACCGTATATTAATATTTATATATCACGTGTAATCTGAACAGATAGCAATTTGCACTAATTTTCTTTAAAATACTTCAATCTTAATTTAGGTTGTTAATCCTTAAATAACGAATAGTTTTTATCAACTGTCCATGTTATGGACTCACCTCACCAGCTCCTCTGAAATGATTATGTTCTTCCTTCCTAGGAGATGCAAGGAAACAATCTTACAGACTAAGCTGCAACCTTTAACTTAGCAATAAGTGGAAGGATTCCTCCTGTGGAAGGACCACTACAGCTGGGAGCACTGCCTGGGATGTTCCTGCGGAGCACTGATTGATGGTAACTTTTTGACACGGATGATGGAAGATCCATTAAGGAGACCTGCTCTGCTGGACCTCGAACTATCTAAGAAAGAAGGACTGGTTTGGGATTTGAGAGGTGGGAGTAGCCGTGGTTGTGGCGACCACGAGATTCTGGAGGTCATGATCCTGTGTGGAAGAAGCAGGACAGTATTCTATTACACCTTGAAAATGTTTCTGTGAGTTCAGAGTTTTTAGAAAAAAAGCAGAAATGCATTTCGGCATTTTATTTGCTGAGTATTTAAGAGCCTTGCTGTGCTCTGAGTTCTCCTAGAAAGAGAGCCTCACTGGGAAACTTAAATCCTCTGAGAAGAAATTCTGTCCCTCCAACTACAACCATAAAATAGCCCCACAGAGATCAACCCTGTGGCATCCGCTTACTAAAGGACAGCAGAAGCCAATCCACCTCAAAAATAGCTGTGAAGCAATTGTGTATACTTCTGTTTCTTTGTGGAACAAATTAAATGTCATATGTATGATGCTTTCTAGGAAGAAACATCAAAGGCCTACTCTTTGTTTTCACTAAATGTATGCGTCTTTATAAGATGTGCCTGGGAGCTAACCTTTTACCACCACTGGTCGTACAATGGGAAGTTTCCCATTATTCAGGAAAGAAATTACATCTTTATTTTCTTACTTTAACAGAAGATGGTGATAATATCTCAATTATTTCTGTAGATGAGCGAGTGTCAGAGGCTTCTGCATTCTTTGCTGCATTACAGATTGCTTGTTTTGCTGGAGTAACCATAATAGAGAAACGCAACACTGCCTGTGCTGTGTGGCCATATATGTATATCCCACTGAGAAGTGATACATGACTAGCATCAGCTGTGTCAGTGGAGCTTATACAGCAAGATTTATGCTTCTTACAGGGGAACTTGCTATAAATATAGCTATAACTACCTACTCATGTTTTATCTTAAGAATTTATTCACAAATTTGTACAGTCAAGGATACAGGTAACTGCTGACAGGTTAGAGCTCCTTTGAGTAGGTTACCCCCATACAGACACAATTTAAGAAACCCAGGTTCAGCTGTAGCTCTGTATCACAAATCAGAGCAGCCTTCTTTAGCAGGTGAAGTGCTGACTGTAGATATTCCAAATTGCAATGCATTGCAATGCTTGTTTGATTTGTACCCAAGATGAAATGAACCTGTTCAGCAGCCAGGTAATTATTAAATGCATACCATAGAAAATACTATTGGATTGGTTGTGTAAACTAGAGCATACCACTGTATCTTCAAGCCTCAAAGAAGGAGTTTATTCTTCTTTCAGAAAATTATTTTTTTGGCAATGTCTGCTAATATTTTACTGTTTCTGCATTCTGAGTTCATTTAAGTCTTAGTAACATGTAGCTTCCCTTACCTACTCTTCTTGTCAGCCTCGCACTGGCTCTTCTTCTCATGCTAAACTTCCATTTAAATCCATTTAAATAAATCCATTTATTTCATGAACATGGCTTAATAAGGTGCATGCATTAAATGTGCATCATGTGGTATGGATGTGTATTCTCCCAGCTTTCCCGATGGCTTGGTGGCACAAATAGCACACGGGACAGACAACTGCTGTGGGCTGGCCAAGTGATGAGCAAAGTGTGTCATAGAAACATAGACTTGCAGAATGGTTTGGGTTAGACGGGACCTTAAAGTTATCCTAGTTCCAACGCCCTGCTTTGGGCAGGGACTCCTTCCACTAGACCAGATTGCTTGAAGCCCAATCCAGCCTTGCCTTGAACACTTCCAGGGATGCGTGCACATCTTCTCTAGACAACTTCTCGGAAGCATCCATCTACGGGAGCCGCAGGTCAGAGATCGTTAGAAACCGGTGGCAGCAGCGTGCTAGGAAATCTGTTTCCTTGGCTTGAGAGGAGGGAACGAGGCAGAAAGCTGCCCTCCACACAGCGCGTATTCCACTTACTTGCTTTACTAAGTTTTCCATCACGCCGTTGACATCGAAGGGACAACGTGGAGCTGACAGCGCTGCCCAGCGCTCGGTTCAGCTGATGGCGCTGTCTCGGTGCTTCCTGACGGCCGGAGAACGAAGCAAGCCCGGAGCAGCAGGTGACAGCGCTCGTTTGGCAGCCGTAGGGGAGCGGGCGGCAGGGAGAGCGCTGGGGCTCCCGGGGCGCTGCGCTCGGCAGCCCGGGCCGATCGCGGCGGGTCAAGGCCAGGTGAGTCCCGGGATGGCTCCCTGGCCATAGCGACCCGCTCCCCGCCCCGACACCTGCGCGGCGCCGCCCCGCAGCGCCCGGGGCCAGGCGGGGCCCCGCCGCAGCCCTTAAAGCCTGGCCGCCCCCAGCAGCTTCCTTCCCTCTTTCCCTGCCTTCCTCCTGACTTTCAGCCCCGACCGCTCCGGCGGGACCGCGCCGGCGACATGGGTAGGTGTTGCGGTGCGGCATGGGGCAGCCCGGAGTGGGTGGCGGGGTGGCGGTGCCCGGCCCGCGGCAGGGATGCCGCCCCGGGACGAGCATCCCTCCAGCCGCTTCCCTCCGAGCCGGGTGATCGTGCCGGGCTGTGAGCTGACGGCACGGCCAAGGGTCTCGCTCGCCCAGGCCTGGCTCTGCTGCTCGAGGTCTGCCTGAGATAGTCCCCGGGTACTCTTGGGTCTCTGCTCTCCCTCCGGGGCAGCTCGCCCTCTGGCAACGCTATATCCTGGTTTATACGACCCTGCCTTGAAACCCGAGTGGGAGCCGAGCGATGGTGCTTCGGTCTCTGTAAGCTCTGTGAGCTGAGCCCTGCCCATTAAGGTTTATCCTGCACTACACTTTTAAAGCATGTGGAGCTTGAGATTTGAGCACAAGTTAAGTGTGGTGTTCCTTGCAGATGTTAAATAATGCTTTTTCATCGAGACTGTTTGCCTAGGGTTGACCTAGTGTTTTTTAAATACACAGATACACAGCTGGAAGATTCAGATAAGGGCAGAACCCATTTATCTAATTAATCCTGAAGATTTTTCTTTTACCTACTGAGTAGTAGAGGTACCAAAACAACTTTTTTGTGATGTATCTCTCTATTGCGTCTTATTGGACCTCTGGTCCTGCAGTGTCTGAGTACCTTGGTGTCTCTCATAGCAAGCAGTTCCTGGGCTGAAGAAACCTTGTGTCACACAGGGAAGGAACCTGAAATTCCCACCCTCCACTTCCCAAAAAAACCAACCCAAGAAAGTGCCATTGCATCTTCAGCAAGCAAATCTGTGCTCTGGGGACAAGCAACCATAGTAATGAGCAGGCAAGATGTATCAATGTTGCTGCCAGGGGTCTTGCTGCCTTGGGCAGGCAACCAGAAAAATGGTGATAGCTCTTTGAAGAGAAATGGGATGCAGCTGTGTCTGCTCATTTAATATCAGGCTTGCTGCATTATAGATTTGCTTGGATAGTTTCTGTGTGGGTGTTTTTCTGGAAGAGCGAGGTGTGAAGCAGGCATTCCTGGAAGGGGATGTCCTGATTCCTTGCGAAGGTGCTGTAGGGCTTCTCCAGGGACCAGAGGCAATAGGCTTGTCTGCGCCCCAAGCCAGGTGTCAGGAATACAGGCTTACTCTGGAGCCAGAAATATCCTAGGTGACAGTATGGGTATGTACAGATTTATTGTGGCCACGGACAGGAAGCATTTCATCCAGGCAGAGTTGCTGTAGTGCTGCATGGAGCGAGGCAATGTGCTCCCATCTTGTGTCACGGACAGTGAGCTGCAAGAGCTGCAGCATCCACTACATCTCCCTGACTGCAGGGAAGGAACCACACTGGTGGGAAGGTGTTGGAGGTTGAAGCCTGCCCCACCTGACCTGCAAAGTTGGGAAGGAGAGAATGGCCCTCTGATTATTTATATGTGGTGCTGAAGACAAGAACTGAGTGGCTGTTGACTTCACATGTCTTAAAAAATATTCATTGTCTTAAGGGAATGCAAAGTGCACGACTGTTTAGAGCTTTATAATGAAAAATGTGGAGATCTTTGATATTTTGTGGTGAAAATGAGCAGTTCTGCTGGTCATTTCCTCAGTGGAGAAAGAATAAGGGGGGCTGAAGGTTGCCCCAAAGAGGAACTGCTCCAACATGCCACTAGCAAATTTCAGATTTACCACTGAAAATGATGCAAAATGGTGGGTGCTCTGTGCTTTGTAGATCAAACCCTGAAGCTGCCTGACAGTGGAGTCCTCAGTTTAGGTGCCTGTGTTGAAGGGTTGGCTTTAATGCTATCTGGAGTTTCCCCAGCCTACTCTCTAAAATGAGAATGGGTAAAGTCAAAATGTTTAGAAATCACTGTCTCTTAAACACTGAAGTCAGACAGTGTTGTCTGAAAAAAATTGCCTCTGTGATGTCCTCTGTGTAAGCTTTCTTGCAGAGGTGATACTTTTGCCATCAGGAAAGCAGAAAAAAACCCAAACCCATCCAACAACCAGATCCTAAATGTTTTTTGCCCGAGTCTTAGCTAAGAGACAGCAGTGAGCTGCCCACTCAGATGTTATAAAATCTGGCAGTGTGATGCACATGTGCTGGAAAGGCCAACAAGTGGAAATAACCAAGGAGCTGATATGAAGATGGGCTGTTGCTGACAGCTTGGTGTCCTTCGGTGTATCTGCTCATGTGAGTTGTGGAAGGGACATTGCCAATAACGTTAATAACTTGTGTACTTGTGCCTGAACCAGGTGTGTTAGCACTTTCAGAATGTTGCTTTCTCTCTAGGAAGATATATTATCAAATCACCTGCATAATACTGCTGTCTCTGTTTGTGAAGGCACTTGTTCACAGCAGTGAAGGAAAGAATTGGAATAATCTGTTTTAGTGATTTCTGTAGATTACTTGATTTAGTATTGTGTCAACACTATAGCGTTGCTGTCAGCTGTTTTCATCTGTTGTGAACCATGGACTAAATAATGATTTTCACAAACATATTTTTCTTATAGAGATGTATTATGGGTGGACTTGATTTACAAGCAGGGATTTCAAAGTTCACATCTTGTACTTAGTCTTATCTTAATGATAATGAGTTTGCTCATGTGGTTTTATAGAAAATGTTGACATCCACTATGTGGACACGGGGCCTTTATCTGACACAGTGCAAGTTCAGGCCTTTAAGCCTGTCTCCAGAGCTGAAGAAGCCTTGCAGGGCTCTACTTGGAGTGCTGCCAGGGATAGAGGGCCTGCCAAGAGCAGCTGGAAGTGACTTCAGGGCTGCAAGCAGCTGTCTGCTCTTGCTGCCCTCAGTGGGACCCCCCTGTGCTTCCAGGTGTTCCCAGGTTAATATTCAGGTTATGGGAATGCCTGCTTAAGTGGATCACTCACTTGGGGCTTTATATTGAGTCCTCTCTAAGTCCCTTTTCAGGACTTGGCCTCCATCCCTGGAAGGGCATCTTGAGTCTGTTTTTTAATCTGGACTTGCCTTTACGGTAATGTCCCCAAGAGTGATCTGTAACAGGACTCATCTGTGGGTTTACCACCACCTTGAATGGTGTGTGGTGAGCAGCCATGGGATGCTTTGACTCGTCAGTCCTTTTGAGCTTCTGCTGGGAGTATATGAGTTTATGCAAACCCCAAAAAACCAAAGCCTATCAAGGGAAGTTTTCCCTAATAACTATGAAAAGTCTCCCTTTAATAAACTGAAAATCTACTCACCCTGACCAGTACTGTGTATATATTTCAATATGTATTTAGAATTGAATCTTTTTTGAATCTTCCACTGGTTTTAAGGGAGTATTACTTACTAGTTGCCATTAACTTGTATTTTGTTTTTTTCCTTCCACAGGTGGAAAAACTACCGGCAAGTCGGTAAGTATTGTTTTCCCTAATAAAAAGTTGCTTTATTGACTCTCTTTGGGTTATGTTGTTTTGGTAATGTTAGCAGTGCCAAAAATAAAATTCACCCTATGAACATACATTAAATGTATACAATGAGGACTTATTGGCCAACATGCACAAAAGCAGCCTAGTAACTTATTAAATTCTAGCTAAGCATTAGTTTGCTCACCACCCTGATAAAATGTCTGAAGAGCCTTTGCTGACCGAGCAAGGTATAGGGAGGAGATTGGTCCCTGGAGCCCATCCTTCTTGTGGCCGAGTTATCATCATCTACTGCTCTTGAATCTTTGAACTGTTGTCTCAGCAACCCTAACTCTGCCTTTGCATTTCTTATCTTGCAAGGTTTTACTCCACACACTTTCCCTCAGCTTAGTGGCTTCCTCAGCAGCCAAAGTCAAAGCTGTGCGGCAGGGTGTTGGCATCCTCAGGGCAGAGCAAGGTTACAGAGGGCATTATAAAACAAAATAAACCTTCAGATTACCTTTTTGGTGGTGGATCTACTGCTTCCTGACCAATGGGGTTAACAACAGAAAAGGTTTTGGTAGGTGTGTGTATGGGCACATGAATGCTATAACACAGGACAGGGAAGTGCAAAACAAGGACAAGTACACATCGTATATTAACAAGGACTAATTGCATAATTTCTTCTTGCTTGTAGCATCTTGGAAAAATAGAAGGCCTGTCACCTGGGAAAGACCCAGTAGCTTTCTCTTGCATGCCCCTGCCCATGCTCAGCTCCAGCTGTGACATGCAGACCCCCTCCATTTGGGGGCAGCCAGTAAAGACCCACCAGAGGCTGCTGTGCCATCATGGGAATGCAGGACAGCTCTAACCACTAGTGGCTTAAAATAAAAATCTAGCCTTGCTGGATTGTGACCTCCTGAGACCAGCATGTAACACCCTCTTAAAGAATAAGGTCTTGGGTAGGGTGATGGAAAAATATTGGGGGGGTTTGTGAGAACCCCAAGCGGTCAAAAGATTTTAGTGAGGTTTTGTGAAATTCAGGTGGAGATGGGTCTCACCAGTTCCAGGGCAAGAACTGCTCTGTCTTTCTTTTCCTCTGTAGGCAGGACAGACATGGGGAGGGTCTTTGCTCTGCTTCAAGAACAGACATTCTCTCCTCTCCCTCTGGGCTATTCCCAATTACAAGTTACGCAGCCTGGGTTACTGTTTTACTGTACTGGGTTACTGTCAGTAACTAACTTAACATGGGCTGAACCAAAACTTCAGTGTGAGACTCTCCATCCCACGATAATTTGCATGGCTTAGGGGAATGCTATGTGGAGAGAGCACAAAGCATCCTTCTGTGTGAGCTCCAGCCCACCAACACCTGTGTCCAAGTTGGGAGTAGTTGTCCAAACCTCCTGCTGCCTTCAGCTGAAGGAGATGGGCAACTTCAAGGGAATTTTATCTAATTTTGGGATACATGTGAATAGTCCCCTTTTGGAGACACCTGTTTCTGCACATGGAGGATGTGATAAATCAAGAGTGACAAGCTGATAATTAGGACTCAAAATTTGTATGCTCTCGTGCTAGAGGAGTCCCACCTGGCACTTGCCTCAGCTGAGATTGGGTTCTTGCTGTGGAGCCTGGTTATCAAACCATGGGTAGGATATGCAGTATGTACTTGGTTCTGCAAACAACAAAGGTCAACGCTGCTCAGGCTGCTCAGGCATCCTCACGACTGAGTCAGATCAGTCAACAATGCTCCTGCCACTCTCTCATTTTAACTTTTCTTATTTTCTTTTTTCTTATTTTCTATTCTTATTACTTTTTTCTATTATCTTTTTTTCTTTTCCAAGATTCCCAAAAAAAAGCCTGTTGTAGCACCCAAGTCTCCAAATGTTGTGCTGTTTGTTAAGGCTTTGCTGGAGACCACTGGCTCTCCAATTTTCTTGTGTCAGGCATGATTTCCCCATCAAAGGTTTTTTTCTTTTCATTTGCCGAGTTAACTTCTTCCTGTTTCACATGAAACACAGATTAGTTTAATTCCTAAACCTTTGCAATCCAAACAATGCTATTTTTTAATTAAACTTGAGCAGGGAGAAGAACTCTTTTGCTTCTGGAATGTTCTGAAATGTATTTAAAATCTGATTCTTTGCTACTTACAGGACTAAACCCGTAAAAAAAAAGATTAAAAGGAAGGATTATGTTTAAATTGCATCCCCATTAATTTTAATAGAAATTAATCATATATTCATCCACTCCATGAAGACAAGTAGGTGATCAGAAATTAAACTTCCAGTTCCACATCTGATTTTCCAATCTGACCATGTCAGATTTGTACCTGATATATGCTTTTTAACCATTTTCTCAATGGCAAGAACTGCATGACAATAGCCATGCACATGCCTGTTGCAGCAGGTGAAAGCTCAGTGAATCTGGAAGCCAACATTGTGCCATTTTAGGTTAGGAATAAAGTCCATTCAATTATCAGGTCTGAAGAAATGAAGGATTTTTCATCAAGCAGAGTATACTTAAGGATAAGGAGTTTTACTTAAAAATAGCCCCAAGCTTCTAACTGGTGTACTGCAGGGGTTTGGCTTTGTGCATTTTTGGTTGGCTTTGGGTTTTGATTTTTTGTTTTTCAAAATCACTAGCTTTTTGCATATTTTTAGATACCAGTCAAGATTTCTGTAAGGGTTAGGTGCTGGAGGCCTCAAATGTGCATAGTGGAACACTTGAAGGTAGTTTCTAGCATTGCTAAAGGTCTCTTGCAAAGGGTAGATGACAAGTATGCAGTCCTCTGAGGGACCTAGAGAGGAAAGTGAGAACTGACTCTTGGTTCAGGTAAACTACTGTCATCCCACAGAAGCCTGTGCAGCCTCCAGACCCTGAGTACCTACCTGCTCCCGCTGAGTCCATGCTGAGCTTGCTTAAGCTGCGGGTTGCAGCGAAGAGTGTTAGTCTGGGTTGCACAGCTCTGAGCTCACATTGTGTCTTGCCTCCAGGTGCTCTGCTTTGGCTTCCCTTTGAGCATTTTCTTCATTGTCATCAATGAGTTCTGCGAGCGATTCTCCTACTATGGCATGAAAGGTATGTCCCTTGTCTCCTTGTGCTGAGAATTACCCAGGCCTGACTTGGGTTTGTAACCTGTTGTTTTGTTGTTCTTCCTACAGCTGTGCTCACTTTATATTTCACACGTTTCCTACACTGGGAAGACAACTTTGCCACTGCCATCTACCACACATTTGTTGCTCTGTGTTACTTGACACCGATCCTTGGAGCAATCATTGCGGACTCTTGGCTGGGAAAGTTTAAGTGAGTGCTTCCCCAGAAAGCAACCAAAGATCTTGAAAGTTTACCTGAGATCCATGTTATTTAAACTGTCACCTAAAACTGCAGCTGTGAACAACAGCTTCAGAACTGGTGTTGACTGCTCCAGGATAGTTTGTTTCATTTCACCAAAGCTTGAGGTTTTCATTGATTCAGCTTAGACTTGAAACTGCAGTGTGAATTAACAAATGTTCCAGTTCTGCTATTGGTTAAGGGTGGTAACATGCTTTCCCAGCAGGCTGCATGTTTTTCCTCTCACCTGGACAAAACATAAGGAAAACTAAGCAGAGCATTCACCAAGCTGTGAAAATAGATACTGGTGGTTAAAATTACATAGGACAGTCTCTTTACCTATTGCAAGTGGCCAATGAAATCATGCATTACTGTGTTATCTGGTGTTAACTGGGCTTTAGAATAAATTTTAAAATACAGTGTGATTTCAGAATTGACAGATCAGTGAGGGGTCTTACTGAGTAGCAATTCTTTCTCTAAATGATGTCTTCTGTGTCTTTAGCTGCAGGCTAGTTGGTCAGGATAGTACCGCTGAAGTGCTTGGAAATGTAACCAGATTATTTCCAACAGCTTTATCTCACTCTCCTTTCCTGATGTTTTCATTCTAAAAGTGTTTACTTTTCCTGAAAAAAAGCCCAGCAAAGATTTTATGGAGGTTTATGAGCCATGAATGTAAGCAGACTTGCCAAAGGTCTTCCAGAGATTAGAGATGTGCTGTGCAGTCAGCTGCACTGTCTTCTTCCACTGCAGTGACAGCCCCTGGAGCCCAGGGCTGTGACCACGGCCCTGAGTGCTCTGTGCAATCGCTGTGAGCAGTTGCTCTGAGCATTGCACTCGCTGCAATTAGCTGGATATATTACAGATTGAAGCCTAAATATATTGTGCACTCGCTTGTCTATATGTTGTGGTTTATTTTTAAAATTTATTTTGGCTTTTACTTGTTTTATCAAGATGGAACTTTGCAGACCTTGCATCTCTTTTCCTTTGGTAGTTGGATATACAGGTGCCGCAACTGAAAGGCCCAGACCTTTAATAGGAGCTTGTTAGGATGGCTTAAACAAGAGAAAACATGCTTTAGGATACACCATTAGGCTTTAACACCCAAAAATGCAGCAAGGACTCACGAGGAAGGCTTAAACAAGAATTTAAAAAAATCTATGATGACAAGACGAAGAGGAGGTTACTTAAGCACTGTTAAGTACTCTTAAAGGAAAGACTCCAATCTTCCACAGTCCATGTACTTTGTGCAGTGTCTGTCAAGGAGCATGCTGGGACCTGCTCACATATCGTTGGATGTGGATTTCCTGAGGAAAATAGTACAGAAATCACAGTTATTTTTTCAGTTGTGTTCCATCAATGCAGTGCCAATTATGCAAGCCTTTGCAGTGGGTTTATAAGCCTCACAAATAAAACACAGAAGTTTCTTTCCTGGTCAGTTCAGGTTTAACTTCAATTAGAAACTTCTTCCCAGGTTGTTAGGTAAATAAAGTAACTCTATGGAAGCGCTATTAAAAAACCATCCCATTCAACTGTATCTATTAAATATCTTTAAACAGCAGACTCCATGTAGCCTCACTTTATAGATTTTTTTACTCTGCTACAGCTGAAGGCAATTTTAAGAGAAACTTTGTTTTAAAGTGAGAGGAACTTGGTTGATGTCTCTATTGTGTCAGGATGCTGCTCCAAGCTTGCTGTGAGGATCTCAAGCCTGTGTCAAATAGTTGGACTGTTCTAGGTCTTTGAGCATTTGTCCTTCATTCTCCTGCCTTGCATTGGGTTTGGGATTACTCCTGAAAACTGGGTTTTTAAATGACTTCACATCATTGCATTGTGTTTCTCACTGCTTTTCCTCCAAACTACAGACTTGGGTCTGTGTCTATTGAACGGAGGCCCACCCCAGGACACAAGTGAACATGGGTTAAACTACAGCTGCGTACTTAAGGTCCAACAAAGTTAAAATGGAACCAGCCTTTACTTACAGAAAAGAGGATTGGACCCTAAAGCCAGGATGGGGGGGCTGGTGATTATGCAGTACTATCATCCTAGGCACCTCCTGGCAGAGGCAGTCGGGCTGAAAGCCTGCAGCCTGCACTCTTCCGTGTTGCTCTCACTCAGGTCCTAGTGTAAAAATGTTTGTACACTTACAGCTAAGAGAGTGAGGGTATAGACTTGTTGTTCATAACAGTATTCCAGGGGAATTTCCATGTTTGAAGCAGATTTTTGATTTTTCTCTTCTCTTTACTCCTGCAACTAAAATATATAATGACATAGTGAATGTTTAATGATACTTAAATCAGTGTAAATTGCAGGTATTAGTTTTGTAGTGTAGTCTATTTGATTTTCAGCATATAAAAAAAATATGAAAATGGCATTCTTGAGTTGGGAATTAAGAAGGCAACCACTGAAGATATTTAAGTATTTCCTGTGACCTAGTGATACCTACAGAATCCATTTGTTATTTTGCCTTGCTTAATTAATTGAAGGCTACCTAGAATAATAATAATTAAAAGAATATAAATATTGTGGTGGTGGCATGTGGTCAGATTTTTATAGTAGCTTATGACAAGTTCAGTCCATAACTTACTGCATCTGTTAATTGTTTTCATTACCAGGAATCTTTAAATTACGCAAAAGTCTGCATTAGCTGTGTAATTATCTGTGTGTAATTGTGCTAACTGATCTAGCAAAATGTATGTCCTCTCTTGACAACAGGACCATTCTCTACCTGTCCATTGTCTATACGATCGGGCAGGCAGTGCTGTCTGTGGGCTCCATAAGTGAACTGACGAATCCCAATGGCTCTTCCAATAATCTAGCAGTGAACATGTGAGTTGCCTTGTATACATATTTTTCCCCTAGGCTGGTGAAGGATGGGACAACTTAAATTTATGCTACTTGAATTTCAACTGTCTTTCAACCAGTTTATTATGTATAATAAATACATATCTTACAGCATATCATATATGCTGTAAGAACTAACACAACTTTTTTTTTTCTTTTCTCCTTTGTTCCAGTGCTCTGTCCATGGTTGGCTTGGTCCTTATTGCCCTCGGTACTGGTGGGATCAAACCTTGTGTGTCAGCGTTTGGTGGAGATCAGTTTGAAGATGAGCAGGTAACAATGTCTTTCAGATTTTCAGTTATACAGATACTCTAACTAATGTTTGACTGTTATTGTACTCTAATAATACACATGTTTAGACAGGTGCATTACTGCAGGGCTTTCCTGAGGAGCTGAAAAAGGAGCTAGTTAGTTATTTGTCTTGAACTTTGAAACCAGAGTGCTGATTTTTTGGTCTAGGCTCATCAATGTGGTTGTGGCTATGCCTTTCTAAACATCTTTCTGTTTTTACTGTAGGAAAAGCAAAGAAGCACCTTCTTTTCTCTCTTTTATTTGTCCATTAATGCTGGAAGTCTCTTATCTACTCTAGTCACTCCAACTATCAGAGGTAAGGTCACATGTTTGTTGACAATTGTTAAACACCAGAAAAGGAGTGTTAGATTGCAGTCCAGTTAGGTTTAAATTAAAGTTCTATTCTCTGACACACTGGAGTTATTTAGCAAATAGTCTTCAGTGTGTCATCCAGCTTCTCAGAGATAAGATACTCTCAAAAACAAGCCTGTTGAAAACCTTAATTGCCTTTAGGATCAGAAGTACTAGATCTGGAAAGACATGCTGGAGCTAACACTTTGTATGCCTAATGCATGTTTTAATTCCACAAAGGCACAAATGTGCCGCTTCTTCCAATACCTTTAAAACTATCACACTAGAAAGAGTTGTATTGCTTCCTGAGAAAGGAAGGGGAGAGAGAGCCTTCTCCTCTGGAAGCGTGCCCATGCTAAGTACAGAAGCATCTATGCATGTAAGAATATATTAATCTATGTGACAAAGGAAATAAATTTTCACATTGTTAAATAAGAAGTTATGTTCTCTTTTGCTTGTAAAGAGTAGCATGATCCTAAACAAACCCCAGAAATTTGCTAACCTATATGCATATGGATTTCTGTAGCAAGCTTGCACAGATGGTGCTGTATGGATGCACTTGCCAGCAGTTTCAGATGGTTGCTTTTCTCAAAAGCAGTGAAACAGCATGTGAATTCTGGAATAACCCAAAAGCACTGGGCTGAACTTCTGGCCTTTGGATTTCTTGACTGGAAAAGATCCTGTAGAAGAGTTTTAGATATTTGTTTAATGCAAATTTCTATCCTTTCCCAAAAAAAGGAAGTAGAGATGCATAAGGCACAGCATGTAGTTTACCTCCTTGCTGATACATGGTGAAAAATCCCTTGGAAAAAAATTACAAACTGAGCTGAGGGAAGTGATAAACTGTTACGTCCCGTAAAGGTTTAACCAGAAGACTAATACAACTAAATCAAGACATTAATTATCTTCAAGCTAACATTTTTTTCCAAACCATACTCTCTAAACCTCCTCTTAGAAGAAGTATGGTGAAGAATGTAATAATTTTTTTAGTCTTTTATTTTAGACTGCTAGTAGCTATGTTTGTACACAGGGCATCCCTCTAGTACGTGTGCATGAAGTCAATAGAGTCAAATCTGTGACTAGTGCCAAGGAGGGGAGGGCGCTGGTGACTGGGATTTTTTTCCAACAAGCTCCACTTACATTACTAGAATCTTTATTTATGAACTTGCCCCACAACTTTTGTTATCCAATTCCTTTCTCACTAAGGACACGCTTTTGACCCTTCTAGTGTAATTCTTCATGTCCCAGTGTAAAACTAGATGTAAATTTCCTGTGAGGAGATCCTGAGAGGCATTAGGCTGTTTGGCGTGGAGAAGAGAAGCCAAAGGGGGCATTTTATCGAAGTATAAAAATACTTGATGGGAAAGAATGAAGCGGATGGAGCCAGGCTTTCCTCAGTGGTACCCAGTGTCAGGTTAAGAGGCAATGGGCACAAACTGAAACACAGGAGGTTCCATCTGAACATCAGGAAACACTTTTTCACTCTGAGGGTAATCAAGAATCAGCACAAGCTGCCCAGAGAGGTTGTGGAGTCTCCATCCATGGAGACACTCAAAAGCCATCTGGACATAGCCTAGACAACTGCTTCCAGGTAGCCCTAGCTGAGCAGGGCACTTGGCCCAGATGATGCCCAGAGGTCTCTTCCAACCTCAACCGTTCTGTGATACATAATTCCCCTTTCCAATAACGAAAGATAAGTTGGATACTGATCCTCCAGTCTGAGGATGTCAGCAGATGGGTTTGTTGTTCCCCCATGCATTAACAATGAATGCAAAGAACAGAAATCATATGAAAAACATCAGCAGTGCTGACTGAGACTTTTGTTTGATGTTACTTTTTACTTCAGCTTCAGAGTGTGGCATTCATACCAAGCAGGAATGTTACCCACTCGCTTTTGGAGTTCCTGCTATCCTCATGGCTGTTGCCTTGGGTAGGTGAATCTCTTGCCATCCTGTTGCCTCAGTAATTAGATGATAACAATCTCAGAATAATGGAAATGTGATAGAAATCTGCAGGTATTGGCCTCTGATACCTGATCATTTCTGCAATTTTTGACTTAAAATTTGTTCTTGGGTGGGGAGGTGGGTGGGATTAATCTGAAGCACTTTCATAGAAGAGACTGATTTAGCAGGAGAATCAGATGGGGCTGGGGTGAGGCATGATTATATCTTTGAATTCTGTGCATTATGTAAACTACTGCCTATATTTCTTGGATTACTGGTGTGTACAAATAGATCCTTTGAACGCAGAGTGAGAATTCTCAGAAAATTTATGAGGTAATTGTCCCTGCACTAGAGAAATCCCGTACTTGATATGTCAGTACTTCACAAACACCTGCATTTTTACCAGCTGTGCTGCAGGTCACTCCCTGAGCCTTACTGTTGACCAAGAAACTGGGGATGTCACTATGCACTACAGTATCCCTCATAGTCCTTGTCCTTTGAGCCCACCTGGCTACCGGTGACCTTGCCTTGCTGCCCGTGAGCCCAGCCCAGGGATATATATTGGATGCGGCCCTGGGGGTTTGCCTGTGTCCTTCCCTGCACGTGGGACAAGGAGGCTGAGCAACGTGCCTGGGCCTGGGAGCAGAGGACACCTTGGCGAGTCCTGCAGTTCAGGCAGAGCCTCGCATGTCCCTGCAAGATGTGAGCTGCAGCATCCTCAGCTCCTGAAAAGGAGCCCCTACAGCAAGGCCAGAGTCAAGGTCCTAAATGGCCCTTGTTTTGACCACCCTCAATCCAGCCAACCTCCCACTGAGCAGTTACTGTAAGTTTCCAGATTTAGTTTTTTGTCTTGAATAGAAACAATCTGCTGGTATTAATTTGATTGGACCTACTGTATGATAGCATGTGAATAGGCAATTGCATTGCTTCTTAGAAGGCTTATTCTGATTAACTCCTTGACTTACAATTTCCATACCAAATTATTTATCGCTATATTAATTTAATCCTGAGTTGCTTTTGGTTTCTGTTTGCATATTGTAGTTGTGTTCGTAATTGGAAGCAAAATGTACAAGAAAGTTAAACCAAAAGGAAATGTAATGCTTGAAGTTTCCAAATGTGTTGGAGTAAGTACTGCTTATATTCCCCAAACCCCTGACAGCAATTCTTAAAAGTGTTCTGTAAACATGCCTAAATCAGAAATCTGTCTTAATGTGAGAAAAGTTTCTGAAGTTTTTTACTTTATTACAAAAGGCTTTTTACTGACACCTCCAGATTTAGACTGTCTTTTTATGCATATCTTGATTTATATGTGGATTTATACACATAGGAAACAAAATAAGCTATCAGTGTTATGTAAAAGCTTATCTCAACTTTTGGGAATCATTCCTTCTGCATTTGTGCACCTTTATGCAGAAAGAGACAAACGTGCCTTGAGCTGAGTCAAGAGTAGAGCTACTAGCATATCTTATCAGCAAAAACTTATTAAAAGAGTATTATTTACAATGCAGAAGTTTATTGATCCCCACTGTGTTAAGGAAGTTCAGGGGGTTGCATATCAGTGTGATCCTGCAAGGAAAGGAGTAGAATCTATACGAATAGCACAGCATGTCCCAACTTTGCAATGCCTCAACTTTGAGCTCGCATTTATTCATGCACGAGTTTCTTCCTTCTCCATTGTTGTGGTTTGACATTTGCCAAACGCCAGGCACCCATGAGAGTCGTTTGCTTAGCTTTTTCTGCTACAATTGGGCAAATGAGAGGGGAAAAAGCTCAACAAAGGCCTCATGAGTTGAGACGAGGACTGGAAAAAAAACCCACTCCAAGGGCAAAACAGGTTCAAATCTAAAGGTATAAAATAAATTTATTATCAACAGAGTCAGAGGAGGACAAGGAGAATCAAAAAAAGCTTTTAAAACACCTTTTCCCCCCCACCCCAGGCCCATCCCTCCTTCTCACAGACAGCACAGGAAGACAGCGCATGGGGGTCTTGGTCTGTTGATCATTTGAGATCATTTTCCTGCTCACTCAGACAGAGGAGTCTCTTTTCTGCTTTGCTGTGGGGTCCCTCCCACGGGGAAACAGTTGTTCCAAAATTGCTGTGGCATGGGTCGCTCGTCCACGTGGTGTAGTCTTTTAAGGATAGGCTGTTCTTATTCAGAAGCAAGGGCTCTCTCTTTCTGTCTCTGGGAGCAGGGGCCCTCACTCTTTCCAGATCTTCCACTAGACCACAGCTTTCTCTAACATTCACCCTCTCCGGCGTAAGCAATTTCCCCATGGGCTGCAACTGGATCTCTGCATCCCCCGTGGCCTTCATGCATTACAGGGGGACAGTTTGTTTTACCATGGTCCTCACCACGGCTTGCAAAGGAATCTCAGCTCCGATGCTTGAAGCGCTTCCTCCCCCTCTTTCTTCTTGACCTTGGTATTGCCATGTTTTTTACCTCCTGTCCTCACTTCCTTCTCTGACTAGAAGAAAAACTGTTGCTTGTAGGTACCATTGTCAACAAGTTCCAGTAATTCAAAGATTGTTGCAGTATCCCGCAGCACAGAGAAGTCGATCTCGTCTAGGCTCCGCGTGTCGGGGAATCGCTCGTCACGCTCCTGCTGCCGGCCGGGCTGTCCCACCGCCATAGTGCGCGTAGCGGCAGCCGCCGCGGTGCTGGCGCTGTTTGATGTTTCCCTTCAGGCGGGGCGCCGGCAAGGGGAAGCCGCTGCCGCCGGCGCGGCCCTTTCCACTCGCAGCGCAGTTGGTTAGGCGCGGTTGGGCTGGGGCCACGCCGAGCCGGCCTGTCGCCGCGGGCAGCGCCGACGTGGCGCCCGCCCGCCTCCGGGGGAGAAACTGCACGCGCTCGAGTTTGATTTTCTTCTTAAATATGTTATCGCAGAGGTGTTACTAACCTCTCAAACTGGGCCAGCAGCTTGTCCACCATCAGAGCCTTCAGAGACTGGCTCTGTCAGACATGGCGGAAGCTGTGGAACTCCCCCACTACCAAAAAATCACGCCGTGCCAAATCAACACATCCCTACAGATCTGCCAGCTTTATACAGCCCAGCCTGTTGCCTGTCTTGTAAGCACTGTCAAACCCAAATCTCTGTAGGTGACTTTGGCCATTGCTTAGAGTGCTGCTCCTAAGGCCCAGTTTAGCTGTGTATGTTATTCCATGCAGAAAATCTTAAGAGTTCTTTGGGAGCATATTTGTCTATATTCAATGTCAAGGTGTGAGACATACCTGCAAGATGGAGCTTCTCATAGTAAAATGTACTCCTACAGCCATTCAGCTCTGAAAACCTGTGCACATGACACTGCTCTATTTACTGTACTTTATGTACTGTTGTACATAAGTAAGTCTGCAAGAAGGCAGACCTTCCAGCTCCTAACAGCAACCCATGTTAGAGAGAGACTGCTCTGAGCTGTTTGGTCCACCTAACCCCAAGCACATGATCTGCTGGCCTTAAAAACAACATTCCCCTAGATGACTGGAGCAATTAACAGAAGTCAAGTCACCTTTAGCACCCTCTAAACACAAGAAGCCAGGAGCATCATCTCTAATGAAAAAACAGTTTATAGTTTTAAATATTTGTGTCACCATTGAACATAATTCTGTCTCTCCTCAGTTTGCCATCAAAAACAGGTTTCGACATCGCAGCAAGGAGTTCCCCAAGAGAGAGCACTGGCTGGACTGGGCAAGTGAGAAGTATGATGTAAGTACTGGGGGAGCCTCCTGTGCTGTGACATCTGCTGACCCTCAGCTTCCCTCTATCTGCTCTGATCCATTGCCTCATGCACTGGGCAAATAGTTTTGGGCCTCTCCATCATTCAGTAGCTGTTCTGGCCAAACCTCAGTGTTCTTGTGGCATTGCAGGTTATCATCTCAGCTCCTGTGGGAGAAACCAGAGCTGTGTGACACAATGCTCTGTGTAATCATAGGCTGTCAGGGAAGTTCAAGGGAGATGAAAAAAAGGCTTTCCCTTGCCAAACAAATACAAACATTTAAGCTTTCTGGTTAAGAAAATAGCAAGCATTATCTTTCCTTCTCTACTGTATCTCATGGCAAACTGGACTCAAACAAAATATGCTGGTGTAATGACTGCAGAGGGGAAAAGGGAAATGATGCTGCCTGTCATGGTTAATGTACAGGGCCATAATATTTGTCTTGGTATGTAACATCAGAATTACGCTTTGGAATTTCAATTTAAGTGGGTAAACACTGCATCCCCTCCAGCCTCAGTATAATTTCTTATCATAACTCTTAAAGCCTTGTATCCCATAGTTCCCAACTTGTCCCTTGTCTACTCTCCACTCTGCCTTGCTGCCAATGGCAGCACAAACCTTAGCCTGTCACCTTTATATTCCTTTTGCCTGTATGCTTTGCTCTTATGTGAAATTCCTCAGCTGCCTATTTTTCAAATACCCCCTTCCTAGGAAAATAATGTGGCACTAACTGCTGAATCTCATGCTGCCATCAGGGTACATGCAAAAAGGTCCAAGTCTCTCTGGTATCAGTCACCTTTAACCAGCAGCCCTTCCCACACACAAAAGCAGACTTTGTACTATTTTAATAGAAATCATCAGATGTACCCACAACATGCAAAGTTGAATGTGTGGGTAAACATTACATAATGGGTCTTTACCTGTTGCTGTGATGTGAGTAGCAGTCTGAAACTGTCTCATTTTTATTTTTTTTCCCCTTCCTCTTTTAAACCAATTCCTTTGTGTAATTTTTATTTTCTGTAGAAACGACTGATTGCACAGACAAAGATGGTGTTGAAGGTGCTTTTCCTTTACATCCCTCTCCCCATGTTCTGGGCAGTTTTTGACCAGCAGGTAAGTAGAAATTGTTTGGCTTGGTGATTAGAGTTGTATCATGTCGGTCTATGTACTCTGAAGTAACCAGACACAAAAGGTGCCTATGGGAGTGTGGAAAGACAAATTCTTTATCCTGGTTTTATTTCGAAAGGGTAGTTACTGAATCATGTTAGTACAAGACGATCTGCAGCCAGGGGCAATCTCTGTTTATCTGAGTACACCCAGGACAGATTCAGTGACTGAGGCCTCTCCAAATCTTGTATCAGCCTGGGACTCCAGGGATGAAACAGTAATTTAAAGCTTTCTTAATGTTAATGTTTCTTCAATTGTCAGTAGTCAGATGAAGTTTAGGGTCCTAGAGTAAATAAGCTGGAGAACCAGGGTTTAAATGATCTGGATTGCCAGTTTGCTTAATCACTCACACCTTGTTATAAATACCTTACACCTTCAAGCAAAAGAATAAGCCTGTAATTGCTATTCACTTGGTGAATTGGGTGCTCAAGACTTACAAAAGCAGCATTTATAGTTAAGCACTGAAGCATGAATTTAGGAAGATGCTTGAGAGAACCAGGGGTTGAAAAGCCTTATCCAAGTCAGATGGTAGGAAGTTTGGTCCAGACTCCCTATATCCTACTTCTTCAGTCCAGTGCCTGTGAGCTGTAGCTGTCAGTGTGACCTGTTACAATTAGGCAGCTCTGCTGTGGAATTCAGAGCTCAATACTCATTCCATGGGTAATATCTCGGACAGTGCTGTGTCAGTGTTGTGGCTGAAGGATCTTGCCACAGATGCAGCAGTAGCATTCTTGTCTCATCCTGGGCTCAGGCCTAAAGTCCGCCCTGCTTGTCCCAGCTACAGGCAGGTTTTTGGGGCAGAGGGCTCCAGACAGGTCAAGCCCTGGCTTGTCCACTGGCTCTGGGCTGTGAGAAGGAAGGATGGATGTGAGGGATGTGTGGGCTGCTTGGGCTCTGGCCGGTAGCACGCGGGCCCGGGGGTGGCTTCTATGCACAGCCCACAGCAGTGCCCTGCACAGAATAGCCCTGCCCTCTCTCCAGCTGATTTCTGCATTTAAGTAATTTTCTGCTGTGTTTCACAAAAGAAGTAAATGAAGTGGAAAGGGCCATGAGGCTCGCTTTGTTCAAAGGTTCACATTGCAGAGTAAGAATACTCCCATAGCAAGCTAGCTTTACTTCTTCTTGTACCACATGTCTTTTCCAGAACTTCACTTATGAAAACAATTCAAAAGGAACTTCAGAACACTGAATTGTGACATCTAATTTTTTCTTCTCTTATTAAGGGATCAAGATGGACACTGCAAGCCACAGCAATGAATGGGGATTTTGTAGGTTACTTTTTATTCATTTTTTCTTTAATTAACACTTTTCGGACCTGTTTTGTTTGTTGTGACAATATTAAAAACTATTTCTTTTTTTTCTTCACTAGGGTTTTCATATTCAACCAGACCAAATGCAGGTATGTTAATTTTCTATCTGCAAATTTCAAGTGTTTCTGAAAGATTACATACATATTGCCCTTACTTAAAAAATGCATTTTGAAAAAGATCTAATTTTTCTCTCATGTTCATCTTCCCCAGATTGTGAATCCAATCCTGATCGTTATAATGGTCCCAGTTGTAGATTCTTTGGTTTATCCTTTAGTCAAGAAATGCAAGCTGAATTTTACGTAAGTTGATGTAATTATCTGACTTCAACAGAGGCTTATTTTAGTGGTTGCTTTAACTGGCTCTTCCAGCCCTAATGTAACAAGAGCAAGCATTCAGCTAAGGATGAAAGAGAAGTGTATTACAATGGTTCAATATTTTAAAGAAATTAAAATGTAAAAAACCCAGATGCAAACCATACTGCAAATGGTATGTAGAGGCATCACAGATTAGAAGAGGAAAATCTAATAGAAGAGTAACAATGGTTTTCAGTTAAGGACAAAATCTTTTGATTGTAGGAGAGATGATCTTGATTGTTTTCTGTATCCCCTATGTCTACCTCCTCTCCCTCCTGAAGAATAGGAAGTAGAAATACAACATACATCCTTAGCATTTGTCATGTTTTGGGCTTAAAAGCAGCTGAGACACCAGGTGTTTCCCCTTCAGTCTCAGTTGGGAGTGTGGCTCACTGGATCCATCTAGGTGGAGCTTTGGGGGCATTAGACATTATTTTTCAATGTTGGTAATGAAGTGGCTACAATTGCAAGAGTGCTTGGAGAGGCAGAAGAGAACACAGTTCTTAAAACAATTTTCAGAGAGCTAAGGTGCAATGCTGTTTTTCCATATAGCTGTGAAAAATCTAGGGGGTGTGCTGTGCTGGAAACACTGTCATTCATTTGTGGATATTCTACATTGGATAAATGACGCCACAAATGAAATATATACCTAAATCTATCCTTACAGCTTAACTGCATGCCAGTAGGTGTCTCCTAATTCAACACATTTCCCTGACAGTTTTTGTTCAATCTTACTTAAACATAGCAATATGGAGACAAGTTCTTACTCTATTTTTAAAGGCGTATCTTCTTGTCTCTTTCTTGTTTTACAGCTAACAACTGTATTGGATTGTTTTTTTTCTTCCTGCAAAACCAGATTTTTTCAGGAACCTAATAATCATGGTCAGTCAATATTTGAGCCCAGCAGATGCAGAGTAACAGGTTATTATGATGCTGCAGGAAAGACGTATTTCCTGATAGAGTAACTGTGAATTGAGAGGTACCCAGCTTAGCAGAACACTTTCTATAATAACATCAGCCCTTCAAATTGTGATAATGTGCTCATTTGGCCATTTGAGTTTCCCAGAGTGGAAAGAAAGCACAAGCAGCTGAAACTTTGAATTGGCACTTCTCTTAAATCTCACGTCTTTTGTTGTGCTAGGCCCCTGAGGAAGATGACGGTGGGGATGTTCCTCGGCTCTATGGCTTTTGTTGCTGCTGCCCTTGTGCAAGTGCAAATAGATGTAAGTTCAGTCACATGCAAGTATTTACTATTAATATTTAGTTGTTAATTCAGGAGAAGAAGGTCTGTTTAAGGGGAAAATGAACCAAGACTCCTAAATTTGGAGCCAATTATATAAGCATAGAAGTAGAGGGAGGGGAAATATATTGCAATACTGTGGTTAGCCTAGTAAAATTAACTAGCAACAAACACCATCCTGCAAAACATCACATTGCATTTAATACAAGTCATGCATTAAAGGCAACCTCAATCTTTAAACTGAGACTAAAAGCTAAAAACCAGACATTTGCTTGGCCTACCAGAGGGCTGCTTTGTATGTTTGACCTCTTTTGATATTTGGACTGAGGGTGAAGCGTTACAGTCTGGGAAGCATCATCACAGCAGGAGTGAAGATGACACTTGTTGAAGGAAGGATTTGTCTCCCCTAACCTTCCTTGCCCCAAAGGGAGGTGCCATGCCTGAACACAATGAAGCTTTCCCCTGTAGCTGGGATATTGGCAACCCCTCTGGGTGGGGATCCATTGCATCCTAAGATCTGAATAGCTATTTAGAGGTGTCTGTTGTGGATGAGAGACTTCTTTCCTAAGGCAACTTTTGAGACTAGTAACAAAACCTGATTCAAGTTTCATCTGTCAGACAATCACAGATCAGCAGGCAAATGTTCATCTTCAACATGAAATAATAAAGGTTACAGTAATTATAGTAATTTTTCCATGTGATTTAGGGCACTGATTTTACTTTTTTTTTCTGTCCTATAGAAAACCTATCCAGTTTTCCCTGCAGCTGGGCAAACTCAAATAAAATTAATAAATCTGGGTGTTGCTCCTGCAACAGTTCAATTTCAGCCTCAACTTCAGAGTGTGGATGTAGCACCTAATGAGGCGGTAAGTAAGGACAGATGTGAAATATTAAAAAATAATTTAAATTATTAAGCTAAAAAAAAATCTAANAAGAAACTTTTGTAAACTTAACAATGACTTGGAACTAGTTGAAATTTCACTCTTGTTAAGAAGGTTCAATTTACTAAAAGCAACCCCTTCCTTCAATAAATGTACATTCAGCTCCAGTGAGTCACTGCTGTTACTGTGAGGAATGACTTACCTGAGCAGGGAGCTTCTTCTGTGGCTACATCACACATTAAGCTTCAGATTTTGCTGTCAAAGAACTTTTTCAGGTTCTTCGTTTTCTACAGCACAGCATTGGTAGTTCTATTGACAGCAAAATGTGGTGGATGTTTTTGATAAGGGATCTTAGAAAGTATGTTCTCTGATAGCCTGCAGTTCTGTTTCCCTTTAAGAGGAGATCCAACCTCCTCCAGATTTGGCTCACATGGGAACAGAGTTGAGAGGAGGAGATAAGGGCACTCGAACTGTATATTGACAGGGAATTGATGTAACCGTGGTACATACCTGAAAATGAAAGATATGCTCTATTCTCCATTATAGACCCTTTACCATGCAGATGTGGTTTATAAAGTCCTTTTCCTAATCCTATAAAACAAAAGGCCTATTTTAGTGTGGTTCTAACATGTTTATTAATGGTTTAAATATTTTATGTTGATTAAATGGGTTTTGAATATTTAAAACATGTCATTTCTGCTTTTTGAAAGACACTGCATCACATCTTATGTTAGTGGCTAAATAGAATTATACTCAGTGGTTATGGTGAACCTAATTTACCTGGAGGAAGAAACAGGAAAATATAGCAGCTATTCCATAATGCTTGTGGGAAGCTCATATAACTTTGAAGCTCATGTAACAAATTAAATTAATAAAAAATAATAAATGGCCTTAATGCTTGACGTAGAAAACCAATCAAAAATAAAAGTTAGGGGATGTTCATGATCTCTGGCACTTCAGAAGTAACGTGTGTAAACTTCTGATCTTCCCCAGAGCCCATAACCTTCCCTCAAAAGTGTAAACAAATATGCAGTTGCACAGAAATCCGTGGCAATTTGTCTTTGCAGACTGGCTACATGACATTTGAGACTTCTAAGCTGCAATCATTACACATAATTTCTGCGGCTCTAAATAAAACTGAGTCTTTGGATCT
>WAAG01019806.1:0-75103 GCA_013390105.1 Tichodroma muraria
TATTATTTTAATATTTCAGCTCTGGTTGGATGTGATTTGAGATTTTCAGAAAGTTAGTTTCTGGAGGAAATGCTAACAATGAATGAAGTGAAATGAATCCCATCACAGGTGAATGTGCCATGGATTTCAGTTTAGGAGAACACAGGAGTTTATGTGTCCTGTTACCAACCAGCCCCTTTGGATTGGGAAGGGAAAGGGAAAGGAAAAGTGGAAAAGGGAAGGAAAAAAGAAAGGGGGAAAAGGGAAAAGGGAAAAGGGAAAAGGGAAAGGGGAAGAGGGAGAAGAGGGGAAAGGGAAAGGGAAAGGGAAAGGGAAGGGGACAGAGAAAGCGAACAGNAAAGGAGAAAAGGGGAAAAGGGAAAAGGGAAAGGGAAAGGGAAAGGGAAAGGGAAAGGGAAAGGGAAAGCAAGGCTCATTTAAACCCCAAACACAGCTCCAAGATATTATCACGGTGCAGCAATGCCAGGGATGCCACCAAGCTGAATTATATCCACTTTTCCCATCTGTTTAGGCATTCCAAGCAAACCATCCAGCACTGCCAAAGCAACTGCACTAAATCTGTCCCCCAGCAGAAATCACTGCACCTGAACAGTCATTGCAGAGTCCCCAAATTCAC
The DNA here is from genome assembly GCA_013390105.1 of Tichodroma muraria. Lineage (NCBI taxonomy): Eukaryota > Metazoa > Chordata > Aves > Passeriformes > Sittidae > Tichodroma > Tichodroma muraria. Next base: position 617 of record WAAG01019806.1, read on the forward strand.
TTTTCCCTTCTTTTTTCCCCCCCTGAAAGCAAAAGCTCAAAGACTCTGTGAGAGCTCCACACCACCAGCAGAGAGGATCTCACCACAAAGCTCCAGGAGAGTTTTTCAATGCAGAGGAGAAAATTACTGTTTCCCCAGGAGGCACAAATCCCACGTCAAGGAACAAAAAAAAATTAAACCAAAATAGACCTGGACAGCAATTCTGTAGTTTCACCATGAGATGTTTTGTGATGAAGCTGAGCAAGCAAACAGAATGTCAAGTACCCAGATAAAAGACTTTCACATATTGTTGGACAAGCCAAAGGTGTTTTGTTGGTGGTGTTTTTTTTTTATAGCTACCATTTTTTCTGCAAATAAATGTTCCTACACATTTTTTAAGGAGAGCAGTGCACTGGAACATCATGGAATAGTGGAGAAGCAGCCTGTGTCCATCTCTGGGAGGCCAGGGTTAGCAGGTCAAAGACACCAGGACTTTCCAGAAAGAATTCTGGATAAAAACCCTAAAAAACCCCACAGGTTTCCTTCACATCACACCACCTGCCCCCTCACCTGTTCTGCTGCACAGAAAGCTGAAAAATGCCTGGACTGGAAGATCCTTGGAAATGAAAGGGTGATTCTGCTGCCTTGGGGGAAGCTGCTGGAGAACTCTGCGTGTTCTTTTGTCTGTCTTTGGCCCTGGAAAAATCCATCAGCACTTCAGGCTTTAGGGCTTTCTGGGATTATTTTATTCTCTGTTAAGTGGAAAACACCAACTGATATTTACTGTGCACCTCCCAGTCCCGTGTCTGATATTTTTGTGCACCTCCCAGTCCCGTGTCTTGCCCCAAAAAAAGGATTCAAATTTGGCAACCAGACAGACCAAAGGTGTACAAACATACAGGCTATGCATGTTACAGATCATGGAGCAGATTTTCCTTCGTGGAATCACTGAGAGCTTCAGGAATCTTTGCAAAAGCCTGGGACAATATCCAGTCGTAAATGAAGTGCCTCAATTATTTGAGATTATCATTTCAAACAGGATCTCTGTACGATGGAGGCCTTTGTTATTTGCTTCTAAGCCTGTGTGATTTCTCCTGCTCTCCAGGATTTATTTTGCAATGGTTCACATCTCTTAGCAGGGCCCATATTTCTTCTCATAATTAGGATCGTGCAATGTTTTGATTTGGCTTGTGACATTTGCATCTCATTACACGGAACTTCTCTGAGCCAGTACAGCTGTGTTTTATCCAGCCCTCTCCTGGAGGAGCAGAGAACTGGAAAAACACTCCCACAAAGACTTCAGCTCCTGAGTTTTAATGATTTTGTCCTCAGACAAGCAATTCCAACTAATTCCTCCACCAGGCCCCACAAAGGGCTCCATTTGTCTGTCCTGACCATTCCCATCCATCCCTAATGCCCACAGAAATGGGGGTGGACATGTTTTGAGTCTGAGGTTGCAGCTAGAGAAGTGTGAATCATAGGAATTACCTTGGAAAGAAGAGGTTTTCAGTCTCCTTTTCTTGTGGAACAGAGAGCAGGGGCTGCTGTGACAGGAGCTGTGACAGGCTGGGAGCTCAGGGCTCTTCAGGTGATGTTTAGTTGCATTCAGGTTCAGCTGTGATGGAAAATTCCAGGATTTCAGCAACTGGACTCACGCTGCCTGTCAAATAATTGAAGAGAAATCATTACAAGGAGAAAGTCAGTTAGAAAAAGCACTGACATAGAAAAATGTCCCCAGATGAGACCTTTGCCCCCAGCTCGGGTAAAGCATGTGGCAGTGACATCCTTTAAAATATGGTTCTGGGATTTGCAGCAGCTTGATTTCCATTTCTTCAGGCACTTTATCATTATCAACAGCTCGAGCACGAGACTAAATGCACTAATTCCAACAAACCAGGATGCAAAAAAATGCTGCAAAACCATACCCATAAAGATAAATTTCAGAATCAAGCAACATTGTCCCAGGAAGTGCTGGAAAATGAAGGCATTTCACACAGGGACTGGATGAAATAAATACCCCCACATGTGACTGACAGGAATAAAGTTCTCCCAGATTTTAATTGCTCTGCCAAATATCTGCTTCCACAACGTTTGCAAGGAGCCAGTTCTACAAAAATTTTTTTTACAAATTCTGTGGCTGCTCACGTGAAATGAGCCTCCCAGAAAGCTGCCCATGAGCTGGGATCTGCTGCCAGCTCCTTGCTGGAGGAACAGGAATCTGTCTGCAAGTGCTGAAGGGTCTTTATTCCACCCAAAAATTGGGAGAAGAGGAGGAACAACCAGGCAGAGCTGCAGGGCAGCATTCCCACCCTGCCAGAGCTGCACTGGAGGGGTGGAGAGCAGTGAAGGCAGAAATGATGGATGTGAGAATTGTCTGAGGCAAAGCTAATGCCTGGTTTGTGTGGCAGCTTGTTACATACAGGGAAAGATGTTATAAAAGAAAGGCCTTATAAAATCAGGCTTGCTCTGCTGAGTTAGTAACAGGCCTGTAAGTTCCTGTAAGGAAAAATGAGAGGGACGAAAAGTCAAACTATTCTTGTAGAGAAGAACAGTCTACACCTGCAAAACCAAGGAATCTGTCCCATGAGAATCAGTGAAGAAAATCCATGAACATTTCTGGAGAGAGAAAATCTGCTAGACACACTGAACAGCCCTTACCACCCAGAGAAGTGAGTTTCACTGCACTGCTGACCAGTCAGGTTTAACACAGTGCCTTCTGATATTTCCTGTACATGTGAACTGTGGCAATAAAGAAGGGGCTTTTCCTGCATGGAAAAAACTGATGTTATTGCAACAGCAGCTAATCCCAGCCAGGATCCGTAAGGAATGGTGTCCCTGGCTGCATCCAGGATTCTGCAGATCCCAGGCCATTCCTGGCAGCACACACCTTGTCAGCAACCAGGTGTCCCCAGGCCCTGCATGGACACTGCTCCTCACAGCCATTGTTGTGCAGTTTCGGGGGTGGTTTTAGCAGCAGCCAAGTGCAGCTAATGCTCCTTGGGCTGACAGACTTCACCAGAGTCACCACAAACCTGGCGGGGCTCAAGGCTGTGACAGGAGCCCCTTCCTGAGGGACATTTCTCAGCAGCGCTGAGGGAAATGCCAGGGGATGCTGTCAGGGAGGGCAGGACAGAACTAAATCTCACTGAAGACATAATTCTTCTTTGTCCAGAGAACAAGAAAAAGCCCAGTCAGTCAAAATTGTACCGTGGGTTGATTTATAAATGGGTTTTTGGCTCTGGCTCACTCTCCTGACATTCACAGGATGCCCCCCACCTCCCCTACCCCCCCTGGAACGATGACAGCCCCTCCAGGACAGCTCAGCTTTTGCTGCTGGAGTTTTACAACTCTCCACTAATATTTTTCCCAACTGGAAAATGCTTTCCCAAAGCTTCCTATTTTTTTTTTTTTTTTTTTTTCTAAAGTAGAAACCCACTAGGAATGGGTCTGGGATGGAAAATCACAGAATCAAAGGCTCACAAAGTTCATCCCATTCCTCCCCTGCCATGGCAAGGACACTTTCCGCTGTCCCAGCTTACTCCAAGCCCCATCCAACCTGGCCTTGGACACTTAAAATTCCAATTTTATTTTATTTTTTTTTTTTTAATTCTGCTTTCCCTCTGCAATGAGCTGCAGGCTCATTTGGACCAGCTCTGTTCAAAAGTCCTGTGGAGGTGGCACTTGGGGACACGGGGCAGTGGTGGCCTTGGCAGTGCAGGGGAATGGTTGGACTCAATAATTTCAGAAGCCTTTTCCAACCTTAATTCTTGTGTGATTTTTTTGGATGCATTTGCTACAACCCTGGGCCACTCTGGGCCCACTGAAGCTCCTTTAATGCCTCCCATTAGTTTCAGGGTGTGAAGAGTGAGGATTTTAGGTGACATCAGTGAGGTAATGAAATGTAATCATTAAAATGCCCTTCCCTTGCCTCTGCCACAGCTCTTACAGCCACTGCTTTTCAGAAAAAAACTTATAAAATCGGGGGTTTCTGCAATACCAGAGCAGGTCCTGTCAGGAGTAGCATCTCCCTGGGCCGTGGCAGTGAAAACAATGAAAACAACAGCAAAAGTAAAATTAAAATAGTTCATAAGTACTTCAGGATTTGATTTAAGGTGTTAAGGGTTGGCCTCAAACTTTGAGGGTTTTTCCAGCCTTAAAGATTCAGAGATTCTGCATGGGAGAGCAAAACTGGTATGAAAAACTTGGATTTCCATGGGTTTAAAACACAACATTGTGTATCCAACTGCTTAATTTGATTTGCAGAAAGAACTCTTGTCCCTCCTGAATAAGGAACTCACTTTGGGGGTGCAGCTTCGAATGGGACAAGGGCAGAGCTGCCAGAAAAAAATATTTGGAGTTCTGAGGGCAATTTTGTCTTTGAGCCGAGCCAGGTGCTGCCCACCAGGCCCCTGATTCCTGGAGCAAGGAGCCCACGGGACACAGACAAATGTGAAAACTCAGATTTCACTCCAGGAAATGCCAGTCACTTTTGCAAATGGTGGTTCAGATATCCCGAAGTTTTCTTGGCCAATATAACAACAGAAGCAGCTCTGAGGGTGTTATCCAGGGCTAATGCTTGTACAGACAAAACCCAGCACCCTCAATGAAGGATTTGGGGGGTGAGGGGGTGGAGAGAATCATTTTCAAAGCGTATTTACATTCGGAATTAAAAATTCCAGCCATTCTACGCTTGAGCTGGGTTTTTTTATTCCTCCCCGTGCATCTGAAGAATTCAGAAGTGTTCTTACAAGCAGTGGGGATAAAAACACATTTAGTACAGATGCTGAGAGGCAGCGTATCAGTGAACTGAGAAGTGATTGTGTTGCACCCCTGGGCAATGAGACTGTCATCAAATTTCCAAACAAGATGTGAGAATCTAGGACAGTTCTGCTGTTGGGTCACAACATTTGCTTGGCACTTCCCCTCCCTATTTTCCAGTGAGGAATGAAATCCCAGCATTTCCAGGATCACATCCTCCCCTGGCAGGGAAAAGATGCACAAAAGGCTGATTTGGGGAGGGGAAGCTGGGACAGCAGGGTGGGTCAGACACAGGGCAAACCCAGCCAGAAATGCAGAAATGAAACGGGGGAGGATGAGAACTTGTGGCTTTTGCTGCAACCCAGACCTCAGATAATGCACCAGCTGCAGTTATGAACTGTTACAAAACAGCTGAAATTACTACTTGCTGTAAAACTTCTGAAGTTCTGGCTCTGTTGCCCACCCAGACCCCATGGGAGCATCCAGGTACAGATCCAGAAAGTAATTTTGAATGCACAGGGGGGTTTCTCCAGAAGGAAATTTTAAGCACCTGTTGCTGAACCATCCCCATCCTGCCCTTCCCTATTTTTCATTTATATTTTCTTTTAAAATAAATTCAAAAAATAATTGATTTTAAAAGCCAAACAACAAAGGAACAAAAGAAAATAAAAATACCTGCAAAGGTTTGATCATATTTTACTGGAAAAGATGAAATTCTGAGGTCACCTCTGCACCTGGGACTTGTTTTTCTGCCCAGCCCAGAGCAGAACTGCCTGTAGTTATCCAGCAAGGACAGAATTCCATATTTCCAGGCTTTACAGATCCAAGAGGAGTGAAATGGCCCCAGTAAACCCACACAAACCAGCTCTATTAATAATTAAATTGGCTCCCTAACGTGGTCAAGAAGGATGGCTGCCACCAAGTGCCACAGCCACTGCCAAGTGCAATAAAATGGGTTTATGCAACATTTTGAGGCAGCCTCCCCCTCCAAAACCTGTCCTGTGCAAAAGGAACTTCCAAAGTCAGCAGGAATGGAGCTGCTCCTACAGGAGAGGGTCATTTCCAAAGGTAACTGATGCCTTTTTAACCCACAACTGCCAAAGTGGGTTGAAAATAATGGAGCCTGAGAAGGCTGAGGTTGAAGGAGAAATGGGAAGATTGATCTGCTGAGCCCTGACGCTGCGTTGGTGTTGCACTTTTGGCAGGGCTGTAGCAAACAAATATTCCCCTAAATAAAGGAAAATGGCCAGATGCTTAGAACAAACCCCAAAAATATTCACACCCCAGAGGTTTCCCCTGAATGGCTGAATCCCATTTCTCCCACCAGCACCTGATAAGAGGGATGTGTTGGGAAGTCTTGGATGATAAAATCAAACCCATGTAGGTGAAAAAACATTTCAATCTGCCTTCCCTGGGTGGAACTGCACTGTCAACCCCTCAGGTGTGTGGAGAGCTCTGCAGGGAGACCCAGGGGCTGATGGGACTCCAAGCCTTGATTCACTTAAAAAGAGGCAGGAAAAGCCCTGGGAAGCCATGGAAAAAAGAGACCCTATGGAGAGCAAGGAGCAGGATGTGAAGCTGTAGAGAACGGAGGTGTCACCTTTAATCACCCACCCAGTAATTCAGTCCTCAGGTCAGGGATGGGATTTTCTCCTTCCCTGGGTGGTCCTGCCAAATCCAGGGATTCTGGGGGAGCATGGGATGAATTAGGGAAGAAAGAACCTGCTTTTCAAAGGGCTGAAATTCCCAGAGCTTTACCTGTGTCTCTTCCTCTAAATCCTTCTCATTTGAGAACGAGAAAACAAAGGTTTAAAACCCCCTTAGAGGGCTTTTAAAACCCTTATAGGATTTTAAACAACCCCCTTATAGGATTTTAAACAACTCCCTTAGAGGGTTTTAAACCCCCTTAGAGGGTTTTTAACAACCCCCTTATAGGATTTTAAACAAGCCCCTTATAGGGTTTTAAACAACCCCTTTAGAGGGTATTAAACCCCCTTAGAGGGTTTTTAACAAACCCCTTATAGGATGTTAAACAACCCCCTTAGAGGGTTTTTAACAACCCCTTTAGAGGGTTTTAAACCCCCTTAGAGGGTTTTTAACAACCCCCTCACAGCGTTTTAAACAAACTCAAAGCAAACCTGCATTAAAACACAGCTGCAGGAGTTATAAAATAATCAATTCAGGAATTATAAAATAAAAATTTGATTCAGGAGGCCAAGCTCTTGCCATGCACATCATCCAGGGGTATTTTGCTGCGTGCAGCTCATTTCAGTGAGGTTTGAGGAGCTGGGTGATGTAAGGCACAGAACAGGATGAGGTAAAAGGGAGAAGGATGAAGCTGGAAGATCACTGAGGTATTTGCAGAGGACTGAAATGGCACTGTTTATATAAATTTAGAATTTTTTTTGGCAATATAGAAGATGTGCATAGCTATGCCATGATCTAAATCCAAATACCTCAGATTGTTTCATTTTTGGGCTGGTTTAGATAAAGCAAAACCTACCAAAGCCAGCAAGTACCACGTAACCTTGAGTATATAATGCAAGGCTCAGCTGCCAATACCAATTTCAGGGCACCTTTAAAAGCTCAGCTCCCATTTCCCTTTTAGATGCAAGACTGAGCAGAAAGAAGAAATCAAACCACCAAAAAACCAATGGTTTTTAGGGGGAATATTATGTGGAAAATGTTGCCCTCAAACACATTAACATTTCGCTTCCCCATCCAGAATCCAGAGCTTAGGGAATAGGGAGCATTTTTCAGCTCCTTTTTGCTACTTTTATTTCCTCTCCTCCCCAGTTCCCCCTTTTTCCATCCTTCCCAGCTCCAGGACTCAGGGAATGCCAAACACCCAGCCCATCCCTGGGCAAACACAACGAGAGCATGTGCTCCACGTTGTTTTTCCACCAGCTCTGCTCTCACCTGAAGGTGCCTTCCCCTGCTCCATCCTTTTGTTTTAAGGGAGAAGAGAAATGCAAGCACCACTCATTTCACAGCTCAGCTACAGGTAAATTATCTGAGAAGATAGGGGAGCACTTGGCTCCCCTCACTTTCATTTTACTTGGAGTGAAAATCAAATGTAATGGGCCCACTGATTTATGATGGCCAGCAGGATGGAGCACAGGGATCATTTGATACCTGCCCAAATTCCTGGCTGGATCACAGAACTCCTTCCAGGTGGTTTGAGGTTCCCTCCAAACCTTTGCTCCCCAGCTGCACCAACTTTTAAGAGGAAAAAAAATTCCACCAGCCCCACATTTCCCCTGGGAGAGTCCCTGTGGCTCCTGGGGAGTGTCCAAGCTGGGAAGTGCCATTCCCAAATTGGATGAAGGGTCCAGGCTGTGAGCTCAGGGGCCTGTGGGGATGATGGGGGCACAGCACAGCAGGCAGGGCAGTGCCAGGCACAGGCAGCTCATCCCTTGGAATCCCAAACAGAACATCATGGAATGGTTTGGATGGGAAGGGACCTTAAAGCCCATCCAGTGCCACCTGCCTTGGGCAGGGACACCTCCCACTGTCCCAGGGTGCTCCAGCCTGGCCTTGGACATTCCAGGGATCCAGGGGCAGCCACAGCTCCTCTTGGCACCCTGTGCCAGGGCCTGCCCACCCTGCCAGGGAACAATTCCTGCCCAATATCCCATCCAAACCTACCCATTGTCAGCTTAAAGCCATTCCCTTTTCCTGTTGAAACCCATCCCCATGCTCTGGCCCGCAGGATACCGGGGTGGGTGGAAACTGCTCACTCTCATTTTTATGAGCCACACATTCCTGCTGTCCCCTCTGAAAAAGATTTCCCTCATTAAACAACAGAAAGCACGGATGGAAAGGCAGGAGAAAGAGGAGGGGAGGAAGAGAACATCCTACATGCAGCTGTCAGTGTGTGCAGAGCTGAGGGAGCTGGCTCCCGCTCCCAGCCGGCTCTGCCGTCACCGGTCACCTCCAGTTCGCTCATCCCACCAGTTAATGCTCCCTGGCAGCAGCAACGAGGAGCTCCGGAGGGAAAGGAGCTCCTTGCTGAGACTTTGGGGGTGTTGTTGAGTGGTTCCACAACGGCCTGCAGGAAAGGAAAGAGTCTGTGCTGAACTCGGGTAGCTCTGTGTTCGGTAGTGCTGCTGCAGCCTGGCTCACAGCGTCCCCTTGGCGCCGGGACGTGCCAGGGACAGGTGGCCACGCCAGGATCAGCCTGGCCCCACGGACACAGGGCTGGGAGCTGTCCTGCAGCTGCTCTGGGACAGCCCTGGAAGCACTGAGAACACAGGAGAGAAAATCACGGAACCACAGAATCCTGGAATGGTTTGGGTTGGAAGGGACCCCAAATCCCCCCCAGCGCCACCCCTGCCATGGCAGGGACACCTCCCACTGTCCCAGGTGCTCCCAGCCCCAGGGTCCAGCCTGGCCTTGGGCACTGCCAGGGATCCAGGGGCAGCCCCAGCTGCTCTGGGAATTCCATCCCAGCTCCTCCCCACCCTCCAGGGAATAATTCTTGCCCAAAATCCCAGCCAGCCCTGCCCTCTGGCAGTGGGAGCCATTCCCCGTGTCCTGTCCCTCCATCCCTTGTCCCCAGTCCCTCTGCAGCTCTCCTGGAGCCCCTTTGGGCCCTGGCAGGGGCTCTGAGCTCTCCCTGGAGCCTCCTCCTCTCCAGTTCCAGCTCTCCCACTGAACAGGAGCTCCAGACCCGTTCTTGCCATCAAACCAATCCCAATTTCCCATTTTCCAGGTCTTTAAGAGACCAGGCCAAACCTAAGACACAATTTCTGCTCCCGACCTTACACAAACACCACGGCCCAGAAAACCTCCCACCAGAGAAAAGGAATTTCTTTTTCCAAAGTCACTTTTCTGCCATCCCGTCCAGAGCCCACGGAGCAGCTGAGATCAGACCAACACTGATTTCTCTCCAGGAGCTTCTGATGGGAGGTGCAGAGAAGCTCTGTCTCTTCCCAAGGGGTTTTGTGTTTGGACATGTATTCCCTGCTCAAATACTCCCACAGATCTCTGCCCACCTCCACAGGGACCACAAAGTGAGGAAAGACACAAACTTCTTTAAAAACCCCATTCTTTCTTTTTTTTTTTTTTCTTTCTATTATTTCCCTCAGCGGAACAACTCGACAATAATGGGCTGCTTGGAAAAAAAACAACAACAAATCTATTTGCCAACTGTACACAGTAATAAACTCATGGAGGGAAGTTTATACCCAGTAAACAAAATATTATTGACAACCACATCTCAATAAAATGTAAAAAAAATCTCACCACAGGCCTCCTGCAATACAAGCAGGTAATAAATGCCTCATCTTTCGAAAAGAGGTGTTTTACCTTTAAAATCTTTTAATTTATGGTTGATTTCTTTGGATTCTTTTCTTGGTGAGCTTTTGAGCTCATGCAATTAAACGCAGGCAAACACATCTAATTTCCAGAGAAACAATAATTACAGCTTAACCGAGCTCCCTGCCCTCTGCAATGCCTTCCCCTCTTGCTGCAGGAACACACTCCCCAAACCAATGTTCATCCTGTTAAATTGGATGTTAATAAGTGGTTTAAGCTGCATAATTCATGCTGAGCTAAGAAATGTTTTGCTTAGACTGGAGCTGCTGGGACTGTTTTACCTCTCCGACCGTTCCTGTCTGCGTGAGTCGCGGTGATCCCACGTGGAATTTGTGTCACACGGCCCTGGAACGGTGCCTGGGTCCCTCTTCATCCCCACAGCTCCCTTCATACCCTGCTAAGGAATTCTTTTTGGAACGCAGGAAGGTTTTTAGTCCATTTTCTGTGTTTTCCCCTGTCAGGGCAGTGATCTGGCATCGCTCGTGCGGAGGGTGGAGGGAGGAAACTCATTTGAAATCGGGATTGCAGCGCTGAGGAAACGCAAGCACAGCCATGGGAGAATGAAATAAATTTGGGAAGAGCAGCCAACAACAGGAGAATGCACCAAAAATGCCTTAAGAATGGTTTCCTTAATAGGAACCAGTGTCACATTTGGCTGTGGTTTTGCTTTCTCCTTGTAAGGTCTCCCTAAAATGTTGATGACAAACACCTTCTGCTTCATCTCCCTCATCTCCTCTCTGTTTCTTTCTTCAGCCTCACATTTACTGTTAAATAAAATCAGAACTATTGACTCCAGCACATGGTCTCCTGTGCAGATTAATTTGGGCAGAGGAATCTCTCAATATTTGGGTCCTAACATCATCCCAAGGGGGTCAGGAGGTGTCCCCAGCACTGCAGTCCACAGCCACCTTCCTTAGCTGGGAAATGAGTTATTTAATTCAGCCACTTCCCTTTGAAGTGCTTGAATACAATGCCACACACGCTGGAAATGAAAAATAAAAGTGTCATTCAACAGAGGAACATAATTTACAGTAATTATTCATGTCTGCAGAATACACATAAAAAAAAACCCCAAGGGAAATTAAAAATCCTATAAATAGCCTCACTGGAGAGCAGCTGGAGAGACCCCATACAATAACCAAGGATTCCTACTGATCCCCACCTTTCTGCATCCCCGAGAAGATGGCAACTGTAAGCCTGAAATTCAGTTTAGAGCCATGGAAAGCCCAAAAGGAGAATGAGAGGAAAGTGAAATGCCAGTGCAGCTGGACCTCACGCTTCCCATTACTGCTAAAAACCAGGGACAGAGGAAAACCCTGAATTTCAGTGCTCACCATCACTCGAGTGCTTGGTCTGTTTTCCACGGGGGAATCTCTACACGTGCTCCAGTTTATTGATTTATCACAAGGTGAGGAGGGAAACTGGAAAAGCCTTACCTGGTTTGTGCAGGGGATGCAGCCACAGCCTGGCTTCACACCACATCAAACTTCTGGCATGGGATGGTCCCCAAAAAGGCCACAAGAATTGGCAGGGAAGGTGTTGAACACGAAGCAAGAAGGTGGAGACCTCAACCAGTCAGTGAAGTGAGATGTATCACGTTAAAAATGTGTGTTTGATGTGTGTGCAGGAATACACAGCTGCACCTGCACTCACATGCATCTCTATTCATGCACCATAAATAAATGCACTATCACTGCAAACTTTTCATCCTTTTCCTCTGTAAACTCACTCAGAACTACAGCCAAGGTAAAGAAAAATGCCTATGTTAAGACAAAAGTGAATTTAAAAACATTTTTACCCACAGAATTTGTGGTATCATGGGAGACATCTCAGTAATCATAAATGTCAATTACAGGAACCAGCTTAAGGAGTGACCTTTGTGTTGAGCTTCCCAGTGAAAATAAATGTGATTAAAAAGCAAACAAACCCTGTCCAACAAATCTTGTGTGGTTTTGTGTGGGACTGATCTGTGCACCTGTAAAATCCACCCTCACTCCCAGGCTGAGACTCAGTGAAATGGAATTAAGGAATCTCCTTTTATCCTGGCACTGTGAGTTTAACTCACCAAGTGAATTCAAGCTGCTCTTCAAGAAGTGAAAATTGGTGGCCACTGAAATTCCTGTTTTTCCACTCTCCAGGAACTTGGCATCTCTGAACGGCTTCTTTCAGGGAAATTTGTGTCACAAAGCCCTGAGGAGCTGCTCTCAAGTGGGAGGAGAGGGACAGCACTCGGGGGAAGTTAATCCCTGACTTGTCCCAGATGGTGAAAACCTGCCCCTGTGGATGCTGCCAATTCCCTGGCCAAGGTCTGCTATGGAAAAAATGGATGGGTCACCTTTGCAAGCAGAAATACTGATTTGAATCAAGTCTGAGTGGGGACCTTTGGGCATGGAGGCACTGTGAGGATAAAGAGGTGATAAATAAACCAGGTCATCCCAATCTCACCTTCTCCACAGGCAGCTCAGGAAATGGGGTGGGGAAAGCAAAAGACTCCGCGAAGGCATTTAGGGATGAGTTCCCACAGGAATGGGGCAGATGGAGGGGGCAGGAGATCCTACCACTGGTTAAAGTCAATCAAGTTTCTGTTCTGAATTGTTTCATAACGAGCTCCTCTGCATTAGCTCAGCTGCGTCCCAAACAACGTGAGAAGGAATTCCCAAGGCACTGGAATGCTCTGACTCTCAGCCAGATTGAAAAGAAGAAAGCAAACCATGAAAGCAACATTCCCGGGATTGTTCACTGCCTGCGATGGCTCTGCTGAAGTGTGTTTTTACCCCACTGTGAGGAGGGCCCCGATTCATTCTGGGTCCTGCCCTAGGAGCTGTTAGACTGCACAAGCAGTGACAATTCGGGTCCGAGGGCGGCTCTGAGAGCCTGATTTTCGATTCCCTGATTTTCAATTCCCAGGCTCAGCTCGCGCATTTGTAAAACACACACACGGACGAGATTTGGAGTCTGTACTGTGAGACCGATTTGGAAGTGCAGCTCTTGTTTGAGGAGTCTCACAGGGCCGAATTGTAACACTTGCATGAGCACAGGAATTTGCTGAGGACGTGTGAAAACAAACACATTACCAGAAATACAATTTACAGGCACCCACCGAAAGGTCGATGGGAAAGCTCTTCCCATCCTTTAGGAAGCAAATGGAACAGAAAAGAGGAAAACTCACCCAGCATCCCAGCACGAGCTCCCTGGCAGCAGCAAGAGCAGCCTCTAAAGCAATTCCCAATTAAATACAAGACTTATAGAATTAAAGTTGTAATACATTATTGACTGACTACAGATGTCTGATTGACTGCAGCCAAGAATCCTTCCCTGCCTGCTCCTCTTGAGCAGAGATTATCTGAACAAAACAAAGAGGGAATTGCAGGATGAGATCCAACAGTAAATCCTGAGACACTCTGGGAGCTGATTTTATGGCAAGGAAAAGTGTGTTTGTTTGATCCAAAGTGACACCGTAGTTAAAGGCAAAAAAATGAAAATACGTAATTGACCGCTGGAGCCACTTTTTATGAGAAGGGCAATTTTTCTGCCTTTGTAACAACAGTGCTGTTTTACTGCTGTGTAAAGTCACTTCTGCTTGGAACTCGCATCATGTAGCAGGTACCCAAGGTGGAGAATATTACATAAAACTCATCTGTTTTCTGAAGCATTCACTCAGAGATACCCAAGCTATCATTTTGGGCATGGGCAGCACACAGGGATGGGTGTTCTTAGTGCTGATGTGTGCTAGAGCTCCAACCTGCAGGGACAGCCACAACAGCACAATAAAAGATTTCTGCTTCCTCATGAGTCCCCCTCTTAAACTGTCCTGAAAAAAAGGAAGTGTATACACAGCCCTCTACACAATGCAGTAGTTCCCAAAATTCTACAGTGAGGATCAAAAATACCCAGGGAATGTATTCATTTCCTTAGACAAGCTTTTAAAATAATAGTTTATTTTTTTGAGTCAGTGGTATATTTAAAAACAGGCTACTGTAAGAATAAAAAGATTGTAGATAATAAAAAAACCACCAAAGTGTGATGACAATAAAAAACCACTAGCATACAAAGTTAGTTTCCTTCCTCCCTCCCAAAACCCCATCCCATCAGTCTGATATTTCTCAGAGCTTAATATCTGGAAAAAAAACCAAAACAAAACACTTTCTGTTTTTTCTTTACACTTTCAGCAATTAGGAAATTAAGAATACATAAAGCATTCTTTGCAGGCACATTAACTCATTATGACATGAAAAGCAGGCACCATAAAAATTAAAACATTCTAAAAACCATCATATATACAAACACTGTACAGAATGATGGCACAAGGACAAAGTGATTCCGTTCAGTTCATCCTAATCCAACATGAAATATTACACAATAAAGAAAGGAAAAAGCTCTTCCCGTTCCTGTACTCAACATTTAGGTTCAGAATGACCTCCCTGCTCACTGTTTTCTCTCCCACGCCCTCGTGCCGTTGGCAGCTCCGAGGCTTCCTCGTTCTCCCCCTCACGGACACCCAGAAGATCCAACTGACTCAAAATGGCAGTGGGTGATCACCAATGACTGATTTGACAAAGCCCATTGATCACAGATGATCCAGAGCTGGAAGGGACCCACAATCCAGCTCCTGGCCCTGCACAGACACCCCAACAATCCCACCCTGGGCATCCCTGGGAGCTTTGTCCAAGCTCCTGGAGCTCTGGCAGCCTCGGGGCCGTGCCCATTCCCTGGGGAGCCTGGGCAGTGCCAGCACCCTCTGGGGAAGAGCCTTGCCCTGATCTCCAACCCAAACCTCCCTGACACAGCTGCAGCCACTCCCTGGGTGCTGTCCCTGATTATGCCAATGGAGAGTTCAGTTCCTGCCCCTCCATCTCCCTCAGGACGGTGCTGACCCAACGAGGTCTCCCCTCAGTCTCCTCTCCTCCAGCTGGACATTCCAAGTGCCCTCAGCTGCCCCTCACACGCCTTCCCCTCAAGGCCCTTCCCCATCCTCGTGGCTCCTTTGGACACTCTCTGGCAGTTCAATGTCTTTTTTATAGTGTGACTGGTGTCACCCCAGTCACTGTCACCCTTTGTGCCCGACCCCAGCGCCAGCTGCTCACCCATCCCATGATGTGTTTCTCCAGCTGTAGGATGGACATTTTGTCCAGAAGGATCCCGTGGGAGAGCTTCTCAAAAGCTTTGCAGAAGTCCAAAAAGATTCCATCTCCTGGCTTTCCTGGCTCAGCCAGCTGGGCTGCCCTGCTGTAGAAGGAATCAGGTTCCACCATCAGGACTTTCCCCCCATGGAGCTGTGCTGGCTGTGACCCATGACTGCATTGTCCTCCAGGTGTTTTCTAGTACCCCCTAGAAAAATCTTTTCCATGATTTTACTGGGCCTGTTGTTTCCAGGGTCCTCCTTCTTGCCCTTCTTGAAAATCAGGACAACATTCCCCAGCTTCCAGTCAGCTGGAACCTCTCTGAATTCCCCAGACTGCTCAAAAATCATTAAGAGGGGTTTTATGATGACATCAGCAGCTCTTTGAGGATTCTGGATAAATCCCATCAGGGCCCATAGATTTGCAGGGATTCAGCTGGGGCTGCAGGTCCTGCAGTTTCAGGTTGACTGGGAGTTGATCATTGTCACAGTCATGGTCCTCCAGCTCAGGGCACTGGGACCTTCTTGCTCTGTGACCCACACTGAAGACAGAGACAAAGGATGTGAAAACATCTCTGCCTTGTCCCTGGCCCTGTTTGTGAGGTGCCCATCCCCATCCTGGAATGGGCTGATATTTTTGCACTGCCTTTTGCCATTGATAGATTTGAAAAAAAACCTCTTTTTTTGTCCCCCACAGTTCTGGCAGCTCCAACTCCAACTGAGTTTGATCACCTGAATTTTCTCCCTGTAGTGGGGAGCAGCACCTCTGTGTTGTTCCCATGGCCCCTGACCTTGCTTCCACTGGCACACACCTTCCTTTTCCACCTGATATCCAAGAGGAGATCCCTGTTCAGCCAAGCCAGCTCTGCCTCACCTGCTTGACTTCCAACATTTGGGAACCGCTTCTCCTGTGCCCTTGGGAGGTGATGTTTAAAAAGGGACCAGCATGATGGACCCCAGCACCTGCAAAAACATTTTCCCAGGGGACCTTACAAATTCCCTGAGCAGCCTCATGGTCAGAGGGGAGGTTTTGCTGGCACTTTTCCTCCTCTCACCAGAGGTTTTAAACTCGATGGCATTGTGGTCACTGTGGCCAAGACAGCCCCAAATTTCCACTTTGCTCATTGCAATCAGGTTATTTGTAACACAGACCGATTTCACAGATCAGTGGTGTCTGATTTTTAACCCTGGGCTAAAATCCCTGTTATTCAGGGAAATCCTACAGCAGCTTCACCTCACTGGGAAACCTCCTCTTGCCCTGAATTCCATGTGGATATTGTCATTGATTCCTATATACACTGAGATTAAGTACAAAAACTCTGCTCATCTGAAACTCCAGAGGTACCCAAAATCTTTAGGTACGAAATTTCCAGCTCTCATTTTAATCTCCACGCTTAGCTCTGTGCCTGGCATTACCCAGAAGCTGGGAGAAGGTTTAGGAAGAGGGTTCTGTCAGTTGATGGAGTTCCCAGTCTCAAGTAGAAATCCAGATTTCTTTCAAGTTATGGGAGGGAATAACCCCAAAACCGGGGGGATGTAGTGTTGGGTCCGACGCATGGCGAGAAATGGATTTCTTACGGAGTTATCATTGCACTAAATGTTAGATACTGCACACCTGAATGAGGTAAACATTATAGACCATAAAATACTTAGGGAAATGAATTGTTACAGCTTTATCTTTGGAAAAAAAAAACCCGCTTCCTTCTTCACTGGACAATCCCAGAGTCCACAGACGTTTGCTTCCGCGTCGTCTTGGGAGGCGGCGGCGGCGGAGTCTTGCTGGGGAGCGGAGGAGGCAGGTGCTGGAAGAAACCAATTTGGGCAGATCGTGTTAGGAATGAATGGAATTCTGGAACGTTTTTGTGTCATCTCTGAGTGCAAGAGGCAGCAGGTAAGTCTGGAGCCCCGTGCCTCACAGAAACCTCTCCCTGCAGAACTTGCTGTGAGCACAGAACGCTCTCAGCCATTACTTTTAAATATGACTTTTACTTTTGACGGTGAAAAAAAATCTCTCAAGAGTTCAGGATTAATTAGCTCAATATTTAAAGAAAAAAATCTTTTGAAAGCACTGGAGTAGTTTATAGTTCCCCACTTTATATCATGATAGGATATTGATTTCTTGGTCTGTATCGACTGCCCTCAGCCTCTAGGCACTCAGAGCTTCAAAACCAAGCTGAAGCAATGGCTTCATTGCTTTTCCATTACTTTTTGGATTTTGCACAGTTAGAATAGAGATATTTAAACAAAAAAACAAACAAAAAATTTAAAATCATTTTGAGAAATAAGTAACTCACAATTTACTATTACACAAACAGTTATAATTAAAATATTCCAAACAGAAAAGCAGAATGTTCAAATATACGTATTTGAAATCACTTTACATATCTCACAACAGAAGAGCATCCCCAGTTAGAATCACCAGCTAATTGGACAAATTAAAAAAGCCATTATGGAAATTAAGACTTTTTTTTCCCAAATGTTGAAACATACAAATGATAAAATTTGTTGCAGCAGGAGCTGGAGAACACTGCAGTTTGCAGGCAGGTTTTCCCAGCGTTTGGGCTGTGCAGGCAGCACAGGTTTCCCAGAGGCTGTGCTGCAGTGTCACAGCTCATCAACACTGCTCTGGCTTTGTTTTTCCCTAAGATTCTCCCCCAGTCCCCAGTAAGGAGTTTTGTTTTCCTCCAAGCCCAATGATGCTTCTCCAGTTGTTTGTTCCTGTCCTGCCTCAGCCAGCCCAGCAGCAGCTGCTGGCTCCACGCAGGCTCCGCCTGATGAGCACCAGCTCTGCTCAAATTCCTTGGTCACCTCTGCAAGAACAGCCCAAGCACCTGCAGTGCCTCAGGGCTGGACAAAATTCCTGATTGTTTATCAGGATCAGGAAGATCCTGGTATCTAAACAACTGAGAAACCCCATGGAAGTGCCCAGAACCAAATCTGATCCTTTTCAAAGCTATCCAAGGATGCTGTCCCAAAAAGAAGAGATGTTCAGAGTTATGTCAGGAAATGTCAGTCCCTCCTCTGCTCAGAGCAGCTCCTGATGCTCCTGCAATCTCATGACTGGGAATTTTCAGAGATGAGTAAGAGTAGAAGAAAAACAACCTTTAAGGTAACTAAACAGGCTCTCCCAAGCAGGTTTGAAGCCAGCACGGAGGTACAAATCTGAGATTTCACCGGACAGTTGAAATCAGCTGAAAGATGACAGCTGAAAATTCACTGATCACACACTTAGGAGAAAGACAGGAATGCAAACTGGCTGAGCCAGGCAAGCTGGATTTTTGCTGGAATCTCTTTCCTGTGTCCTACCTGGACAGCACCACTTTCCAATCCATTTTACACCATTCCTCATTCCTCCCAACTCTCTCCCCAGGCAAAGGAAGGGGGATCCCAAACCACCACCAGGTGAGCCATGCCCTGAGCTTGTCTCTCCATTCTGCCCCACCCACTCTCCGTTTCCCAGCCTCTCCAGCAGCACCACTGCTCTTTCTGCCTGCTCCCAGCTTCCTCCTTGGCTTCAAAATGCTCTCTGGCACCTTGGAGATCCATTGGGATTGATCAGCTGCTGAGTGAGAATCCCTGAACCAGCAGCGAGGGACTGGAGCCAGGGTGCCAGGCCTGTAAAGCTGCATTTCCCTGCCTGCTGGAAAAGAGGCATCAACGCCTGGCACTGGGGACAGAGGTCAGTGGTGGCCTTGGCAGTGCTGGGGGAACACTGGACTGGATGATTTTAGTGGCCTTTCCCACCCCAAGTGATTCCATGATTTCCCACTGCAGGCTCCAAATGGGCACTGCTTGTTCCCGACTTCCAGCGGGACGTGACGATCTCTGAGTCAGAGAAGTCAACAGATTAATATGAAAGGCAGATAAAATAAGAATTTCATTTTTTTACTACATGCAAAACCGAAGATTTTGTTTGGTTTTTAATTAAAATGCCACTGCTGATCTGCCTCTGAAGTGTTACAGCCAGAACCATTAAATATTTCCTCCACCTGAGCAAATCCCTTTCTTAACTTGGCACTTTAACTCCTGAATTCCTGCTGAGTGTCACTAACTCTTGCTAAGTGAGTAATTCCTGCTGAATAAGTGTCATTTGTGATCTGAAGATTCCCAAATCTTTGAAAACTTCCTTAATTGCAGTCCTGTATCCAGGCAAGGGCTCCGGGAAAGCTCTGGGAAATGCTGGTGGTCTGCAGAATATCCAACATCTCATGGAGCTGACATTCCCTTCAAACTCCATAAACCACGTGCCCCTCAAAAACACAGCATAAAATATAAAACTTTCCTCTCCGCTTTGCTCTCTTTAACTTCATATTCATCACCAGGAAAAAAACCCAACTCTGCTGATAGCATCATTTGTGCAAATCCATTTGGAATTTAAATAACACTCTATTGGCAATAATTCTCAATTCAATTAGATCAAAGGCATTTCTCAACCAAATGAGCCCCTTCATATTGATCAGAGAACAATCAAATCAGCCCTGAAAACCTGGTTCTGAAAAGCAGAGACAATGAAAATACAATGAGAAGAAGCTAAATATATATGCTATAAATAACAAGCTCAAAACCTACCCGAGCTCAGATTCTGCAAGCAAATTAGGCAGAAAGAAATAGCAGAGATAGGTAGATAATTATTATAATTGAATTTACAATTTCCATTAGAAAGTCGGATAAATTTAGCACATGTTCATTTATATAATAAGCTCCCAATGAATATATTAAGCAGGATGTGTAATGCTGGTTGGGGCGACATTGTTGGGAATTTTGCAAGACAAAACATTCCATTATGGAGCTGGGGCAACTCCAAACCATCCCTCCCAGGGCTGATCCATCCTTCCTTTTATCCCAGGACAGAAGAAATACAGCCACATTTCCTCCCTCCCCTTTTACAGCACACTCACAAAAATCATTATCAGGCTTATAAAGTTCGTTTCTGCTGTGCTTCCCCTTAGAAACTTTGCAATAAAAATAGAGTTTGCCTTGATTTTGTTCTTAATTAAGACTCTCTTTGCCGAGTTCGTGTTTATATCTCGGTGGTTAATTGTGAACCTGACTCTTCCCTTTCCTTCCTGACAAACTGACAGGGGCTGCTGCTTCACATCCCAACCTATTTTGGGCAGAATCCTTGACTCAGGGGTACCTCAGGGGAAGCAGAAACCTTATGTAAAAGGCACATCTGCAACACAGAAACAATCTGTTCCTTCTGCTTCAGACATGAAATTGCTCCCATTTGTTTGCTGGTTGTTTTTTTTTTTTGCCTTTCCCTGATACAGAAAAGAATCAAGTTTAAAAACATTTGTCCGCGTTCTCTTACAGAGAGATATGAACTGCACTACACCAGGCGTGTTTGGGATGTAGTAAAAATCAATTACAGAAGATGAGAAAATGCATTTTTTTTTTTTGCTACTCTGAAGCAGCAAAATGAGAGACGAGTTGCTTTTCATTCAGAGAGTACTGTTAAAAGAAACAACTACCAAAAAAATCAAACAGAATTTGATTCTCCAGAACAGTCCTTGTGGCACTGCACGAGATACTCTTCCTGTGCAAGGAACTCTTTTTCTTTGAAACTCAATGGTCATCGACAGGACACACTCTGGAGATCCAGTGAGAAGCGCTTTGGCTGGAAGGATTAAGGGATCTAATTAGGTCAGAAGCAGCAGAAATGGGATGTAAATGGACCATCAGCCACCCAGGACTGTGAAAATGCTTTCAGACACTGAGCTGTTCCTCCAGCACGGAGCTGAGATGCCTGACAACAACGTGGTTATTTCTTATCTGCAATGAAAAATACCACTGGAGTGTGAGGCTCTGGCAGAATAACTCTCCCGTTCTGAAAGAGCCAGCAGGGAGAAGAGCCCAACTCCACTAATGGCAACCAAATTACAGACAGTTTAAGCTAATTGGCTGTTTGACCCAGGGAGCAGAGTTCTGTGGAAAATCCAGCAGGTAACTGATGTGAAATGACTGTTTAGCCCCTGGTTCATCCATCAGCTATTAGAGTCTCATCTGACTCCGTGGCACAGCCATTACCTGCCCTTGCTGGAGTGCACTGGGATCAGGGAGAAGGATTTGAAGGGTTCTTCTGCAGAGATGCACTCGGCGTGTTCCCATCCCCAAGCC
This sequence comes from Tichodroma muraria, assembly GCA_013390105.1. NCBI lineage: Eukaryota > Metazoa > Chordata > Aves > Passeriformes > Sittidae > Tichodroma > Tichodroma muraria. The sequence goes on from WAAG01019806.1 coordinate 21,909, forward strand.
CCTCACAGGGCAATGGGAGAAATGCCTCAAAATGGGCAACGTGGAATTGCTCCAGGTCAGTGTCCCAGAGCGGATCAAAGGGGCACCTCTGCTCTGGAGCCAGGCTGCAGAGCTGGGGGTGCTCACCTGGAGAAGAGAAGGCACAGGGGAGAGCTCAGAGCCCCTGCCAGGGCCTGAAGGGGCTCCAGGAGAGCGGGAGAGGGACTGGGGACAAGGGCTGGAGGGACAGGACACAGGGAATGGCTTTAAGCTGAAGAAGGGCAGGGATGGATGGGATTCTGGAAGGAATTGTTCCCTGGCAGGGTGGGCAGGCCCTGCCCCAGGGTGCCCAGAGCAGCTGGGGCTGCCCCTGGATCCCTGGCAGTGCCCAAGGCCAGGCTGGACCCTGGGGCTGGGAGCACCTGGCACAGTGGGAGGTGTCCCTGCCCATGGCAAGGCATGGGAATGGATGGGATTTAAGGTCCCTTCCAACCCAAACTGTGTGATGATTCTGTGACTTTCCCCATGATTTCTGGCAGGCCCCTGCCTGGAGGGACGCTGTGCAGGGGGACGATGGCAGCGCACGCGGGCAGAGCTGCACCTGACAGGGGTCTGCAGCCCCCATGCAGGGGGGACCTGGCTCCTGGAGTGTGACAGCTCTGCTGGAGCACAGCTAAGGCCACTTTCCCCCTGTGGAACCACATCCCTCCACGTGGACACCATCGGCATTCCTGCCCACACTGGATAACTGGATTTCCCCAGGGCTGCTTCCCCGTTCCAGTCCATGCACAAACAGACCTCAGGAGTGATGAGCAAAACACTCAGAGCTGGCTTTAGCCTCCAGACTGACCCTGTGCTCCTCACTGAAGGCCCAGGTCCTGCAGGAGAGATAAACCAGCACGTCAGCATGGCCCAATCCACAGCCTGATCCTGTGGGGAGAGCGGGACACGGCCACTCCCTAAACTAAATCATGGGACATATCACATGTCTGGGCAGACAGCAGAACACAGATTTCACTCCAAATCCTGTAAAAAGCAGTGGCAGTCCATTGACTTGGTGACTTACTAAAAAGTAAACGAATTTATCAGAAACTCTTTGCTCAGCAACATCTTTAACCCCCCAAAGAGTGAGGGACTGGCACAGGAGGAAGGGCTTGCAAGGTTTCCCATCCCCAGCAGGCAAAAATAATGATCAGATGGCAAATAAACCCTGTATTTTAACTACTTTTTTTCTTCTGGGCACATTGTCCAAAAGCTCCTGGAGCCGTGCCCATTCCCTGGGGAGCCTGGGCAGTGCCAGCACCCTCGGGGAGAAGCAGAACCTTTCCCTGAGATCCAGCTACACCTGCCCTGGCCCAGCTCCAGCCGCTCCCTGGGTGCTGCCCCTGCTCACAGACAGCGGAGATCAGAGGGGAGCTGTAGGCTGCTACTGCAACCCCTCAAGTTGTGCTCCCTAATTCCCTGCTCCTCCATAGTTCCAGCTGCATTTCCAGCCTCTTTGTCCCTGTCCACATGGGGACAATGCATCTGCTGAAGCCTTTAAGGTCAGTTTTTGCTCACTGCACCTGATACAAGAGAGAATTTCCAGCACTGCAGCATCTGCATTGCAACACATGAAAAATCCCCCCGGGCTGTGCCTTCTGTGTGTTAGATCTGAATATATCATCCCCTTATATCCCAACAAGCAAGCAGAATAATCCCCATACAGCACAGAGTCAACCCAAGACTGTTCTGCTCCTTGCAGGCTTCAGCCATCCCCACGTTCCACCTGTGCTGGATTGATGGAGATGTTCCCATCCCTGCCATTACCCCTTGCTTAGGAAGGGTTATAGCCAATATTAGCAACCCAAGTGCTCCTTTGTCTATTTTCTTTGAGCTCCCTCTCTGCTCTGAATACTAAGCAGGAGGTTGATTTGTATGCAAGGGTGAGGATGAACCCATAAAGAATGATAAGTGCCTAAAGGAATCCCTTGATGTAATAATAATCCTTGCAGGAGTCATAGATTTTTTTTTTATTTTTTTTTTTTATGTTCCCATATATTATTAAGGACATTCTGAGCAGAACAAATCACAGGGAGCAAGAAAATATCTACAAGGGTCTCAGAGTTAACAAGGAGTAAGGGACAATCAGGAAATGATAATGAGGTGATCACCTGAATTAAAGACTTCAGGTAGACCAAGTAACACTGGACTCCCAATACCTGAGATTGCTGCCTCATAAATGACATTACTGCCTGCAGTCTGACTTGGAGCATCTGATCCCTTTCTGGCTGCCTGCTTTTGAGTTCACTACAGCACTTTTCCTGCCTTTCATAACCCACTGCAAGACAACCAGAGTGAAAAACTCAATCATTCCTCACACGAGGAGATATTTCCAGTTTAAAAGCTACTCAGATAATCTTATCTCTAATAGGTTTTACTGATTTTTCTTCACTGATACAACAGCAGTGTAATTTAAAAGATGATCAGTTTACCAGGCAGAGAATTATCTAGTTATGAATTATGGAGCCATTTGACCCATGAAACATAAGTCATTAAAACTGTGGAGTGGGATTTAATCACGGCAGCAATGAGAATTTACCCATCTGATCTTTCATGTCCAGCACTACTCATTTTCTTGATGTTCTTTAAAAGCTTCCTTCCTACCAGCCTGATGAAATAAAGGCACAGAGTGACTGTCATAAGATTAGAAACCTTCTCCAAAATAAATTCCCAACCTAATACAGAGCCACAGAATCTGCTGAGGTGGAGGGGACCCGCAAGGATCAGCGAGTGCCACTCCTGGCCCTGCACAGGACAGGTGGCTCTGGGACAGATCTGCTTTAGATCCTTCTGCCTTCCTTTCAAACCACATTCCATGCTCTTGGAAACCTTATAAAAATACAGATGCTGAGGAAAATTTTGGGCAGTTAGATAAGAAAATGTAACCTGTATCTGATTGCATTTCTTAGCTATTAAATCCTGATGCCCTTCAACACCAGATGTTAAAAAGTGGGGTCTGTTCCTACAGAGACAAAATGTAGTGGAAAAAAAATGAGAGGAGCCTGAGTAATCAAAACTGGAAAGAACAAAATTATTAAGAGCCGAATAGAACTTTGCAAAAAACCATGGGAGCATATTGGTACTATTTTTATGAACTCCCATTTAATGATGTGGAAACGCTGCTCGTGGCAGGTACAGGAGCTGCACAAGGTCAGAGCAAATCAGGCTGAGTTATCTCCAGGTCTGGGCTCCCCAAACCACACCCCCGTGGCATTTGGGAGTCATACAGTAACTAAAAACATCTATCCCCAGAGTGGAGACCCCTTCCAAAGGCCTCACCAGTCAGGAAATAAACCCCTTGCTGCCAGGATTTTATTTCTTATCATTGTTTAATACTTTTTAGCCATAAACTGAACTCATCTCAGCAATCCTGAGCTACTACCACAGCCTAAACCTTACAGCACATCATGCAAAATGAATTTACTACTCTGGAGTTTATGCAGGAAGGAGGTGAAGAAATGTGAATCCTAATGTGAATTTCTCAGCTTTCTTCCTGAAGATGGATTCCTTAGACAAACCTCCTGGCAGCCCTGCTGTACATTCTGTAATTTTCCACTTAGAGGTCTGTATTCAGGACATATGAGAGCTGGCCCCTGAGACAGAAGCTGGGGAAATGGGTTATAAGGTTAGAAGTGCAGTAAAATTTGATGGAAATGAGAGGAAAAAGTGAAAATATTGACCAAAATGATCCAGCCATAGGGAACAGCTATGGAAGAGAGGACGGGAATAGAGAATTTTTCAATATATGCAAATAAAGAGTAAAACATGGTGTTTTGAACATCTCTATTATACTCCTGAAGTTACTTCTATACCTCGTTTTTGTTGTTTGGGTTTTTTTTTTCCCATTCAGCCTGAAATGGTAAAACCATTCAAAAAAAGTCAATTCCTGCAGCAACAAAGGCACAACTTCAACCATGGAAAAGCTGGACTCATGCACTGGGACAATCTGTGTTAAACACAACTCTTCCCAGAGTCAAACCAAACTCCTGCCTGACCCTTCCTCTGTGGAGATTAGAAATGCTTTCTGTTGCCATGAAATTTGCTGGAAAGCAAGTTACTCAGCAGAATTTCATTGGAATGGTGAACTTCAGAGGAATCCTGGACAACACCTCTGAAAACAAAAAGGGATCAGTTCTGCTGGGAAGTTTTCCACAAAACAGCTCGGTCAAAATTTGGCATTTCAAAGTCAAAGAAAACTTGTGATTTCTCTGATTGGTAATAAATTCAATTGATTTCCCCAAATTAAGCCTGTTTAGAGGGCAAGGGGTCAGTGATCCCTCCCTGTCCTTATCTCAACCCAAGAGACTTTCATTACATTTTCTCTCCCTGCCCAGCTGAAGACAGGAGTGATGGAGCATCTTTGGTGGGCACCAGCCAGGACCAACCCTCCACACCCCTTTAAATGTATTTCTTTTGCCCGTAAAGAAAACAAGAGGCATTTCTCAAAAGTGCTGCTTTAAAGAAAAGGACCACATTATTTTTAAAAGCTTCCAGCTGCAGGAAACAAAGCTGAAAAAGCGAATTTTCCCCAGAAAGCTGCAAACCCTGTTAGCGATGAAGAGTTTCTGAGCTCCTTGCCTCAAAGGGGACACGACTTTGCTTCAACGAAATAAATGAGTGGTGATTGAACACTGGCAGAGCAGAGCTACAGGAAGGGAAGGTGGCAGATTCGTGTTTTATTTCCTTTCCTGACACAGGACTGAAAGGCTTCAAATCCAATTTGCTGCTCCTGTTGGTTAAAGCTCCCTGCCCAACAAACCTGACAACATCTGGCTCGGAATTCCCCAGAACGAACCCAACTTTCCCTCAGGGGGATGCTGTTCCTCCCACTCCTGACCCCGCGGAGCCCTCTGGATCAGAGGGATGCAGGAGCAGGATTCCACCTCCCCTGGCATGGCTCAGGGAACAAAAGGCTGCAGAAGGGATCATTCTCTGGGCACTCACCCGTTGGTGGGCGGGCGGGGACGTGGCGGGGCTGATCAAGTCCTGGCTCTCCATGAGGTTCCCGTAGTCGGCCGTGCTTCCTTTGAGGGGCAGAGGAGGGGGAACGTCGGGGATGTCGGAGCTGGACATCCCATTCAGCTCCAGATCTGCAAAAACCAGCACCGGGTTAACTCTGCCAGCAGCTGAATCCTGCAATTCCACAACGGCTCGGGTTGGAAGCGACCTCACGGATCATCCAGTCCACTGGCAGGGACACCTTCCACTATCCCAGGCTGCTCCAAGCCCTGTCCAACCTCACTTTAAAATGCCCTCAAAACACTTGAACAACCCCCTGTTTTTAATAAAACATAATTTTTGTTTTGTATTTCCCACCAAAATATTCATAACTTAGAAAATATAATTTCCCCACCTTCGAGCTCGCCTTGTACATTAAAACACAATAAAAGTTTTGCAAAGTGCACGAAGAAAATATAATCTGGCTAAGTTTTATTGACTTTCTCCCAGTAAAATAAAAAGTCCCTGTTAATAAAATGCACAAATGAAAGCCTGGAATTAAGTACATCTCTCTCGAAAACTTTCAGGCTCCAGGTAACTATAACAAATGAGCAGCCATTAGTTGTTGAGTAAATAAAATCACGCACGAGAAAGTACCAAACATTTATTATTCCTGCTTGCTGGGTAGAAAATTCCCTTTTCTTAGCAGATAAATCCTCCCAGGTACGTGCTGGAGAGGCAAATAGCCTGAGGGACAATAAAGTTTATTGAGGCCTGAGTGATACATAGGTTTTTGGGGAGAAATCCCCCCACAGTGTATTTCAGGGTAATTCATTTTAATACACTCATTTCAATTCAGCCATTTTAATAAACTCCACTGCGATCTCTATGAGATAAGAAACTGAAATTATTTTTTTTTATAAATGAAGGAATTTTATTTAGGAAAAGAAAAAAAAGGTGATACCTGTTTTATTTTACTGGGGTGATTTGTGAAACAAGAGAGGACTTGTTTATGCAGATGTTTTTATTGCAAAGCTCACATCAATACTTTATTAAAAGTGTGATTTTACTGTTCTCTAAAATGGCCTCTCACAACACGATTTAACTCTAAGGTGGCTCTATTGATTTGTCACTGAAAACTGATTTTACTCCTCATCCTTACACCTGAACTCTAGACTACACTGAGAAAAGGTTATTTTCCATCCTGGGACTCCACATTTTCAGTGGCTTCCTCTCCATTAGGCTGAAAAATGTTGTTTGTCCACCAGGACCTGAATTTGTCTTGCTTTTTCCATTGCTCCTGTTTTTTGTCCTCCCCTTTCTACAGAGAGGATTTCTCCATTCCCCTGACATTCCTAAGAGTTTCCTTTCTGCATCTCCACGAGAATCTCCTTCTGCTCAGCTCATGGAATTAAACTGCAGCTGGAAAACCACATTGTGCATTTGTAACTAAAGACTGATGCTGGGAATGAACTTCCCTGTCCATTCTGGATGAATTCCCCATCCATTCTAAAGAACTCAGGAATCTGAGACCTTTAATGTCACAAAACAACTCCTTGGTTCAGGTCCTGCACATCTCCCCCGCTACTAAACATCTATATCTTAGCTAAATATATTTATATCTGGATTTTTTGGTTGGTTTTTCCATGCAGTTTAGGATAGCACAGGGAAATGTTTGGGAAATGGCATTTTCTTTCGTGTGTTTAGTTAAAGCTTTAGCAAAACCTTGAATCCTGCTTTGGAAAGAGAAACCTTTCCATATTTACTAGAAATAAGCCATGGTTTTAGGCCTCTTTGTAGACATTCCTTGGAAAACTGAGTGGAGTAACACACAATTTGCCAAAAATAAAGTAAATTTGACCCCCTGACCACTTCAGCTTTGCCTTCTATATGATATTTTTCCAACTCACAAGATTTAACTTCTTCCATGATAAAACTTACTTCACCTAAGCCAGGGTACTCCCAAGAGGAGTAAGGAGTAAGTAAGTCCTTATTTGTAAGGAATAACCCAAATCCTTTGTTTCTTTTAACAAATCCTTGGAAGACCCACGGAAAGGCAGGTTTTCAGGAAACATTTGAGGAATGTTTTCAGCAGAGCTGGAGAGGAAACAAGGTATGGAGGCACCTCTGCTTGAAAAACCCAGATGGAACCTGGGTCCTGCTCTGCTTCTCCCCCTTTCCCCACATCCCCCAGCTCCTGCTCCAGCTGGAATTTCCTGCAGCCTGTCCGTGGCACCTTCCCAACCTCATCCTGGTGAAGGCAGCAATAAATCCCTGCAAATGTGGGCAGAGCATTTCCACCCACGGGAAGAGCTCATAAAATCCACGAGCAACATGTTTGCATTTACCTGCCAACTGTTTAGTGGAACAACAAGATTCTGTCCTGAAAAACAATGATCTGCACAAGTCTCTGATCTTTCCCAGAGTTCAGTGAAATCCAGGGAATACCTACTCTGCAGCAGAAACAGGTATTGAACAAAAGCTTCAGGAATTCTCAGTGTTGTCCCAAGAAAATCTCTTCGCTGCAGATCTGTTCATTTCCTCAGCTGAACTAAACCCCCCTAAGATGGTCACTACACAAACAATTACCCCAAATTTCTGGTGTGCTCCTATTATTCAATGAAATTCATTATTCAAGGTGGTTCATCAGATGAGTGTGCTCTGAATATTTATTCCCTGCTGGACATGTGCCACTGGGAAGATCTTGGAGCTGGCGAAGGATAAGTTAAGGGACCCTTTTCTCATCTTACCCTAATGATCACATTTTACACTCCCTTCTCCTACAGTGCCAGCTAACAGGCAGCCAGCATTGCTTAGCAACCCATTAACTGCTTTTAGCCAATCTGGGCTCTGAAGGAACTTCTTTATCCTTAGAATTCCTAAAAAATTTTATCACTGTAATTCCCGAAATGATCCTGGACCGGTGCAATAAGCTGATCCTATTTTACGTAACACCCACCAATCCCTAGCACAAAAATATCCTCAAAAGTACCTGGTAGCTTCAGGTATTTTTTAAAAAGAGAAATCCAATTATGTATCAATAAAATGTACATATGAACGAAAAATCCAATTAAAATATCTTTTGCAGGAGTATGTATCCTCTAGTTCTCCGTATTCCTGGTTTTTAGCGTACTAAAGGTACGTTTAAGGTAGTTTTTGGCTATAAAATTGTAAAGAAAGGTGAGAGTTACAAACTTGTTGCAATCAAAATATTTGCATTGGGTGTCTGACTACTTAAGAGAAAAAGTTTTAAAATTTTTAAAACCAATAAATAAAGCAGTGACCTTGATGGAACAAGATTTTTTTCTGAAGACTGATCATCTCTTCTCCTCCTTACTAACACTGAACTCTTTACTACTGAAGTAGGAGTTGGGTACATGTATCAAAAAGATCTTTTTTTTTTTCTTTTTTGTCACATGCTGGCAGCTGCAAACTCTGAATAACAGGTTTTGGGAAAGAGCACTGGGAAAGAAATAGGTGTTGGATTACACCCAGTTCTTCAATAGGGCTTGCTGCAGACTGTAGCAAACAGACGCTATTTTACAGAAAAGCTGAGTGATAGATGTCAATGTCAAACAAAAACTACTTCAAAAAGCCTGACCTTTATTTTCCCTTCTGGCTTGTACTCACAACATATGAAAGAGAAGTTTTTTTTAGCGCGCAATTACAAAAAATATTGCTTTTTAAGTCTTCATGCTCCAAAACACTCAATATGGGATCAAGTACAACACGAATTTTTGACTGTTACTCTACACCTAATTAATTGTTAATGATTACTTGAAAAGAAACTGTTTCAGTGCAATGATTTGGCTTGCTTTTGTAAAACACTGAATTAGTTTTTGCTGGCAAAAGTAAGAGGTAAGTGACACCTGGCGCAAGAAATACCCTGGTGACGGCGAAACTCAAACCAGGGTGCGAAGAAACGCTCAGGAAATCCATTTCCACGCTGAAAAGGAATTTATTTCCCAGGAAAGACTTACTGGGCTGCATGCTGAAGGCGAGTTTGGTCCGAGGGGTGATGGGGGGCGGGCTCAGCTGGGAGCTGGGCGGCGCCGGGGACACGGAGAACCGCCGCTCGCTGGACATCACGCTCAGCACCTGGCTCTTGGGTCTCTGCGGCCTCAGGGGGCTGATCTGGGGCACAAAACCAGGCAAGGAATGCAGAGAAATGAGTGCCACAGCTGGAACTGCCACGGTTTGCTGCTCAACACCTCAGGGGCAGGGCTAACAGCCAATACTGCTGATGCCCAGCTCCACGTTCTTCCCTTCTGCCAAGGAGTCACAGCTCCTCACAGCCTGGTCTGGTTTGCTAATTCCCCAAGCACTCGTTTAGTAACACCTGAGGAACTTTAGAGTCTCACACCACATTCTACAGCGCTCAAAATCTTTATTTTTTCTCACACAGATCTACTTTCCTGTTAATATTTATCTCTTTAAGCATCTGCAGGTTCAACTCTCTTCTGATGAAGATATCAGCTGTCCAGAAATACTTTCTTGGTGGCTCCTGACTGTGCTTATATTTAATTCACTGAAATCTCTCTCTTTTTTTTTTTTTTGCTCTGGCTGCTTCATAATCCATTCAAATTTTCCATCAGGAACCATCAAAAGATATTTGTAATCTGATGGGCAACTCGTGCTTTAGTTAAGGCAATTCTTTTTACTGAGTTTAATTCTGAGCTCTACTGATTTCCCCATTCACCACCCCTATAGTAACAGGAATCACAGTGAAAAAAACCAAAGTTTTAATTTCAAACAGATCCCAGAAAATGGTGCAGCAGCCTGAAGTCAAAAGGGGAATTCCTCCAAGGTGCTGCACTGGGACAAAACAGAAAGTGCCAGCAGCAATGCAGGCTTTTACAAAGGATTTTGTTATTTCCCAATGTTTGGTTTTTTATGATGTACATTGGGAAGGAGAAATCTGAAATTTTCTCTTCAGAACACAAACCCTCCAAGGCTTTGCATCAAAGGTTGTGCCTGTGAGACCCTTCTACAACAAATCAACAAATGTATGACCAAAAAGTAAGGACCTTTTTTTTGGAAAGCTCATCAAGACCTCAGGGTGACCTCTAAGAAATTTTTTTGACGCTAAAAATCAAATCCTAGAGACTCCAAAGGTTTCTGCTTCCCACATCCTTTAAAGCGTATTTTTAGTAGAATGGATGAGCAAAGCAATCGCTTTTTCAGGGGTAGATAATTATAAAAAAAAAAGCAACTAAGGAAAACACGTTAATTGGTGAGGGAAATGCCAAAATCAAGAGAAAAACCAACTGGAGGCAGGCCCCCAAGTTAACCCACTCAGTAATTACTGAAATAAATGTGAACTTCTCCTGTGATTGACAATCTTGGGCCTCCTCTGAAAGCTCCACACAAATCACGGATCTGCTGAGGAACATGAGCTCCTGGGAGGAGGCCACCGATCCATACTGAAGCCATCGCTAATTTTTCCTGGTCTAACGAAGGGCAGATCAATGGTGAGTGATGTTAGACACCACCAAATCAATAAAACACAGCCTGTTCTTCTGATTTCCAACAGCAGCCTTCGAGGGCTCTGGTAACTACCTGGCCTCAGAGCTGGGTTTGCTCTCAGCTCCTGGGATCAAAGCACTAACAAGGACAATTTGTGTTGAAGAAGTTGATGTGATACTTCAGAGAAGATAATAAATCTCCAGGAAACAATGAGGATATTCCTGAAGATATTCACATACTCAAGTGCTTAATTTATCTTGGTTGTTTTATGCAATTAAGGCCTGGGGTTTGATCAGTCAATAAATTCATGGTGAGTGCAGAGAAATTTGGGGAAGAGTATTTCAACCATGCAATTAAACAGCCTCTGAATGCTCCTTTTCCACGCAAATCTAAAAGCTCCATGAAATAATTCTGCAGTTTTAGAATTTCCCCATGTTCTTCCATGGAGATTCATTTGATTGGAAAAAAGAAGACCCAGCAGAAGACTGGAAACCATCATTTCTTTAGACAACATCATTGTTGGGAAGAGCAGCAGGAGCTCTGCAGAGATGGGGATGGCCACTGGCATTCCTCTCACTTGATATTCTTTGGAAATTTGTCTTCTGCTGTAAAATCCCCAAATATTTCAGAAGTCAGAACTAAGACTCTGTTAAAAAAATTCACCAAATAACTGAAATGTTTTAACTGAATGAGTGACAGCACAATGAGCTGTAAAATTCTCAGCAGAATGAATCCAGTACCTGTAATAAAAAATTTAGTAACTGAAAGTATTAATTACTAAAATGTCACTTTAGAAACTTTTGGAAGTTTCATTTCCATTTCTAGGCAAATCTGTACTACCAAGTTTCTTTTTTTTTTTTTTTTAAGAAAATAATCCTTGTTTTTTTCCCTCTCCATTTTTAATCCAGCAAACTTTCTTCTTCCAAGCTCTTAATGCGGGAAAAAGCAAAATGTCTTTTTCTTCATACAGCACAGTGGTAAAAGTGCTTTGTGAATAATTTCAGCTTAAAAAGGGAACTTGCACATGAATGTTGAACACGGGAAAAGCTGAATTCCTACCAAATTTCCCTTCATATCATTAACAGGGGATGCCTCCAGCACTCAAAAATTTTAAGGCAAATTTTATCTTTAAACTCATCCTTGATACTATGTGTTCAAAATTCCAGAAGACAGCAGTGGAAATTGGGCGAGCACTCGTGTAAACTGATCTCAAAAGAGCTTCTTCTGCTTCACCTAAAAATGAAGCCCACTCACACCAAACGTTCCAAATTGACTCGGTCGTCTTGGAGCTCATCAAGGCTTCTGCAGAGGCTGAAAAGGGAGAGCTTTTCTCTCAACAGCAAACTCCTTTTCATATTATTGATCTGTGGACTTGAAGAAGCTCAAAGTAACTGTAAGGAACCAGTTCTGACATTTAATTTCCCTCCCTCTCCATAACCAGGGGAATATTGCTCACACCAGTCAGCCACTGAAAGCTCCTGACTGGGAAGACTGGAAAAACTTGAGTCAAACCACGCTGGGCTTTGCTGATGTTTGCTCCTCAGATGCCAAATGAGAATATGCCCTGAGGGGTTATCTATCTTGCCCTCCCTTCCAGCTAGAATGTGCATTTTTCCAGTCATAAACAAGCTTTTCCAAGACCTCTGAGAGCTGACAGTGACCTTGCAGTGACATCAGCCGGCTCCCCGGCATCCTTGGATGCTCCAACTGATTCAGCTGCCCTGAAATACAATTTGCTTCTTCTGTGACATCCCACGAGCTCTGCCGGTCCGTTTGGGATCTGGGAGATGCCAGTGGAAGTCCTGCCATGGTGATCCCAGTCCTCAACCGGCCAAAACACAGCTGCTGCAAGGTGCAAAGTGAAATGCGTGGCAGCAAAATGACGAGACATGGAGATCTGTGCAATATGATGCTCACCTGGCAGGCTCTGGCAGGAGGAATCTCCATTTAATCAAACCAAGGCTCATGCAAGATTTACTGAAGTCAATGGAAAAACTCATTGGTTTCAAGGTGAAAAGCCTGAGACCCCCACATGGGATTTTATTGGAGTTTCTGACTGGGCACATCTGGATTTTTCAGGATGTCCCGAGACACGTGTAAGAGATTAACTCATCTCTGGGTGGAAAAGGAGGGCAAAATCCAGAAAACAGAGGAAGTGTGGCTGAACATGTAAATAAGATCTTCCTATAAATATCAAACAGCAAGAATCAAAGGATCCAGTTATCACAGGTGAGAGAGAAATCGTTTCAAAATCCAATGTCAATGACACAGAACCAACGAGACTCTGCTGAGTGCAAAGCTGGCTCTACATGTGCAATCTCAAAAAGAACATTCCATTTATTTCTGAGAGGCAATTTTCAACTCTTGCCCTCCGAACAGGTGTCCAGGCAGAGATTTGGAGGTCACAGTCAGTTCACACTCTCCCTGCTCCAGCTTTAGACATCCCTGCTTTCAATTTCCCAGCTCCAACTTCTCAGGTTACCTAAGCCTTGAGGACAGTTCCAGTGAATCAAATCTAAGCCAAGAAGAGAGGGTTTAAGGGAGATATGCCCTGGTTTTAATATCCTTACACACAGGAACTGCTCAGGATTTTCTGCTCCAAACAGCCCTTCAAGGACACGCAAGCGCCGATGGAATGACCTTGGAATATCCCACCAGACACTGTCCTGCAGCTGAAATATGGGCAAATCCATCCCAATCTCCTGGGAACCAGCAATTCCAAAGGCTGCTGGGATGGCAGCATTTATTTCAGCTTTGCTATGCCATCTGCTCCTTTATCAAATAGTCACACAGAGCTTTGAGTGAAGATTTTCAGAGGATCTTTTCCCCACTGTAAATCAGATCTGTATTTTTCATTCATTAGCATGTATATTAACAGTGGTATATCCCCTCAGAGTGATTTCTGGTCTACAAAGGAACTAAACAGTAAAAATCAACATTTTGATTTCAAAAGAGAGAGAACACAGCTCAGAATTAGATAAAGCTTTCCTTGCTAATAAAGTTACCGTTTCTGAAAGGATCACTGCTTCAGCCTGCTGCAGAGAAATATCAGTAGATTTAAATTCTTTATCAAATATCTCCTGATGCTTGCTGTTCCTCTTCTCCTTCTTCTTTTCCTTTTTATCTTTATCTAGGTCATCCTTGTCCAATTTATCTTGCGACCTAGAATGCATCTTTTTTGGCAGGAGGGGCTCCAGCACGAACCTGAAGAAAAATGTTGTTGCTCAGATCAATAAAACGCTGTTTTCAAAGCAACCAGTTTTTATTTACATATTTCCCAAAGTCTCGCTTGAGTTAATGAGGCTTTGCTAATCCAGGAAAACTCATTAGAGGGAGAAGGAGGGGGCAGAAGGTCACAACAATCATAATTGTCTTATAATAAAAATTACTGCAGAACTGTCGGAGAAGCAGAGCTGCAGGATTCCCTGCTCTGCAGTAAATTTATTGGTTTGTGGCTGCACAAACTCCTGAATTTCACTCAAAAAATGGGCTTCTCATTGAGCGCTGCCACTCTCCACGCTGTGGCACCTGGAAACTCCAGTCCCACCCTCTGCCACGGGCAGGGACACCTTCCAGTATCCCATGGTGCTCCAACCTGCCCTTGGACACTTCCAGGGATGGAGCACTCTTGGCTAGACAAAGTATTTTATGATTTATTTTATATTATAAATGAAAAAACCCACTAACATCACACCTAGACAAAATCACACCGGCAGATTTTAAGAGTGTCTCAAACCACCACATTACAAAACCAAAACCAACCCAAAAATTCCCAAAGGACACCTTTTAGCCCTGGAAAAGCATCTCCTGCATGCCATGGGGTGCTTGTAGGTAGAGGCCACAATCTTTGCTGTGAAATTCCAGAGTATTCATGTTTCAGACAATTTGCAGTGGCATTATCCTAATCCCCACCATTAGCAGCAATATCCAGCAGCAATATCCCAAACTATTGTTATTTTTTGTTGTTTCCACTCTACATCAGCTCATTTGATGGGAAGATGCTCAAAGCAGCACCTGCAACAGCAGCCCCTGAGCCACTTCCCAAAGCCTGAATCCCAGAGGTTGGGAAAAAACCCATGAGTTTATTCATCCCATTTTACAGACAGGGAAAAGGGAAGGCAACAATTTACCCAGGGCCAAAAAGAGCTACAGTGGCAGAGCCCAGAGCAGAGCTCAGCTCTCCCAACACCAGGAATTTTTAGGTACCTGAGCTGTGTATTTTGGGCTGGGCGGTGCCAGCACCTCCGAGGCCGACTGCAAATTTACAAGAGGAATTTCCATCCTTCAGACAAAGATTAATTGCTTCCCTTCCAAGCACTGTATTAGGACTATGAATTATTTGGATTATTAATGGATCTGTGCTAAATTGGGTCAAGCACACTGTGCTCCAACTGGAAGCACTTTGGGACTGCCAAAAGCTGACAAATCCCACTGGACCTCGGGATTCTCCCGCTTCCAACCACTAAGTGTAAGTGCTCACGTTTGTATTTCTAAGTCCCATTTTAAGCAGGGAATAAACCCAAGGCCCTTTTTTAAAGTCAGTTTTATTTATTCATAGAGTTGGGAGTTGTAAAACACGTCCTGTGTCAAAGTCTGCTTTGAGTCTTTGGTATTTAAAAGTTCCAGAGCAGAGGCTGGAAATGGCATTAAATACAAACTGGGTGATTTGGATAAGACACTCCTTTAGCTTCATGTTTAATTGTTTTGTAGCTTTATTCTCTTAATTTATGAAGAGACACAGAAAGACAAGAGGAGAACTGACCATAAGCCCCACCAACTACAGCAGGAACAGGAGGAAACTTCTGCCAGGTGAGCAGTGCTAAACCACCCACATGATTTTAAAGCCACTTGAATTTTTGAGGTCTTTCATGATATTATTTGCATGTGATAATTTTTCTTCTCCTCCTCCACTGATCAAACAAATGAGGGGTATTTTCAGGTCTTCTCAGTGACAAGAGAGGTTGATTTTATTCTCCTGTATTGCCCTGGGCTCAGAGCAGGAGCTGAGCTGCACTGTGGGATCTTCGTGGGATCTTTGTAAAAACACACTCTGAGGAGACTCAGATCCTCAAAAACTGCTACGCGGCACCCACCACAACATAGCTGAGAGATGAACCTGAAGGAAGTCATACCCAGTGAGAAAGTAAAACACATTTCAAGATTTTGAAAGGAAAACCAGACAGAGGCAGGGAAAGAATCGTTATTTTTCTTCTGAGATAAAACGAAGTTGCTCACTTACTTGGGATGGTTGCTCTGCCCAAGTTCCAGCAAGACAACTTAGTTTACAGTTAGTCAAAACTCAGGATTTCTGCTGTCCCACATTTACACCAAGGTGGGAAAACATTCCAGAGGGCAGCGGAATGAGAGCAGAGCTGTGCTCTGTCTGCAGCTCCTCCCAACGACTAAATAAACTCTTTGCAATCAAGGCAGGCATCCTGTTGCTCCTTAGGTGCTGGGATTAATTTTATTTGATGCCTTTAGGCTCTAGCCAGGTAACAACTCCCCTCTGAAGGTGCACAGGAGTTTCCAGCACATCCCTGTAAATCAGCAGCCCTTCACAAGGCTTTAAAAAACTGCTGCCTTGGTCAAATATTGCATTTCTGGATTACAGGGGTGCCTGAGGGGAGGAAGAGAGAGAAGGGACTTCTGAGGCTGCATGGAAAGCCCAGACAGCAAACAGATTATTTTGTTCTTTGTGGGATGCGACTGTGAGACAGGGCTTATCAACAGAATTCCCAGTTCTCATGTGAAATATCTTGATAAGTCTTGAAGTACAATCTTGCCATAAGCAGCTTTTCCTCTGGCAGCCGAAGTGAGCAGCAGTGATTGAGCAGTCAGGTAATCCTGCCCTGAGCTCCTGGGACAGGGCTGGCTGCACACCCGGCCTGCAGAGCATCCCTCCTGCACTCACACACCTGGGATACACTAAAAAGGGGAACTGATCTCCTCTCTGGGGTTTTTGGTGTTGTTTGAATGCTTAGAGGGCAAAAAAGAGCATTGTATTTATCTAGGTTAGAGAACAAGAGACATTGAGAGAAATGTCTCTGCTGTGGCTTGGGGGTTTTCAGCCAATATTAGGTTGTCACTTAAAAAAATCACGGAATGGTTTGGGACGGAAGAGACCTTAAAAACTCATCCAGTTCCAGGAGCAGGGACACCTTCCACTATCCCAGGGTGCTCCAAGGGTTTCAACACTTCCAGGGATCCAGGGGCAGCCACAGCTGCTCTGGGAATTCCATCACAGCCCCTCCCACCCTCCCAGAGAACAATTCCTGCCCAATATCCCATCTAAATCTACCCATTGTCAGCTTCAAGCCATTCCCTGTGTCCTGTCCCTCCATCCCTTGTCCCCAGTCCCTCTCCAGCTCTCCTGGAGCCCCTTCAGGCCCTGGCAGGGGCTCTGAGCTCCCCCTGGAGCTTCCCTTCTCCACCTGAACACCCCCAGCTGTGTTTCCAGCTCCGAGATCCGGGAATGCTGACCACCCTCAAACCCCAGGGTGCCCCAGGGACAATCCCTGGCGGCGGATCCCCCACTCACCCGTCGGAGCCGGGCCGGGAGGGAGTGCTGTCCGAGGAGAGCGAGGACACGGAGGCCACGGACAGGGGCCGGGATGACGAGGGCATGGTGAAGGAGCGCACCATGGAGCGGGGCCGGCTGCCCCGCCGCTCCTCCAGGCTGGAGAGCTGCAGCCGAGAAATGCCGGATCTTAACTGCTGAAATCCCAAACCAGCCGAAACCCCACGTGCCAAAGGGAACGTGGGAAGGTTCCGCGGATTTTCTTCCAAGGTGGAGTTTGGTATCAGTAAATGAATAGCAACCAATACCTCATGTTACCAACAAAGAAATAGGTTCTAAAGGAAATCCAACTAAAGGACTAGACAGAAATATTTAGGTCCTCACAGGCAGATGTGTAATTTTAAGCATATTCCAAGAATTCCTTTGTTCCAATGGTATTTGCACTCTTTTTTACATCTTGCCTTTAAAAAATAATCTTTTTACATATAATTTTTTAATCCATCTCTGTCACTGTTTGACTGCCCTGTCAATATATTTCAATGAAACGGACTTCATAAAACCCCCAAAAAACCCGAAGTAAAAACCCATGAAGAGAAATTTTACGTCAAAAATATCAGGAGAGCCAATTTACAGAGTGATGCCAGGTTAAGAAGAAAATACATGAAAGTTTTGGTTTTGTTTCAGACAATTTCAGAGTTCTGAATATTTTTCCAAGCTTTGTTAGTCATTAATAACTGATATATGCATAAAATAATTGAACTCTTGCAGTCAACAAATAAGAATCTCATGCTGTTTAATTACAGGTATATTTTCCACGCTGTCAACTACTGGTAAATTGGCCTTGTACAAGGAAGAAAGAAGTGATAAAACTCCATCAATCCTGAAAATTCTTACTGGTGGATAGAGTGAAATTAGAAAGATAACACCACTTCCCAGTCATCTCCTTGATGATGTAAATGGATCTTACTGAAGTGACTGACATGCAGGTATCATTAATGTTAATTACTTCTGTTCTCCCTGGGACTAAATTACTGTTTGAACTTTTTCCTGAATATATAAATTCGTAAGATGGGATCTGAAGGACCACAAACAGAACACCAGTTAAAGGATACTACAAAAGCTAGAATGTTCCCTGTAAGATCTCAATGTCCCCATTAAAAAAAAGATGTCACTGCTATAGACAGAATCCCAGAACCGTTTAGGGTGGAAAATCTTCTGAGACTGAGTTCAAGCTGTGCCCAATCCTCACTTTGTCACCAGCCCAGAGCACAGGTGCCACATCCACTCATTTCTTGGACATCCACAGGAATGGGGACTCCAAACCTCCCTGGGCAGCCCCTTCCAATCCTTGACCACCCTTTCCATGGGGAAATTCCTGCTGGTGCCCACCCTGAGCCTGCCCTGGCCCAGCCTGAGGCCGTTCCCTCTGCTCCTGTCCCTGTCCCTGTTCCTGGCAGCAGAGCCCGACCCCCCGGCTGTCCCCTCCTGGCAGGAGCTGTGCAGAGCCACAAGGGCCTCTGAGCCTCCTTTCCTCCAGGCAAAATAGATCTCATAACAGCACCCAATCCATGTATTTTTGACTGAATTAACAATTCTACCCTAAATTAAAAAGCTGTTTGTTTTGTTTGTTCTGACCTTCGCAGTCAACACTCAAAAGCAGAACAAACCTCCACTGGAAACACCATGAAATTCTTGTCTTTCCCTTTAGGATGAAGCAGCAAGTGGAAAGAAGCTGCTGGAATGAGAAAAGCATGAATTTCAGTCCCTAAGCTCATGAAGTAGGAGCTGTGGTTTTCTTGCCTGCCTACATTCAGTGCAGGTACAACCACACGCTACCACAGAGCAACACAGCCTCCCTTCCCTAAAGGAATTCCACCTAGGGAAAGGTAACATTCAGCTCTGGAAAAATCCTGCTAAGTGCCCATTTTTAAACTAATTCTTGCAACCCAAATCCTTCAGAACTGAAGGATTATCTTGACTTTCAAGGAACCGACTCGGGCAGTTTAGAAATTGCTCCCGTGCTCGGAAATGAAAGCATCGAGGCTTCCTCAACATCTCTCATCTGCTCAGTATCCCATAATTTGATGATCACTGGGAACAACCAGGAATGCTGCACCTACACTGCTTTTGTTAATCAATGGAATCATCACACGGGAATAGAGAGTTGCTGTAATTTAAGGGAATTCCAGATATTGTGAAAAGGCGAAATTGGGAGGAAACTTACGACGGCGCGGACCCCGTACTGCTTTTCCACCTTGTCCTTCAGCTGCCTGAAACACGCCTCCATCCTCTCATGGAATGGCCTCAGGGCCTCTGTCACCTTCTCCCCGTGGATCCGGATGCCTTCGGCCAGGAATGGGATCTGGAAAGCAAAATTTTGCTGCTCTGCCCTGCCCAAGGGACGGAAGGGCCGGGGCAGCGCTCCCGCAGCAGGGAAAGAGCTCGTGCAGCAATAATAATATCAGTAATAAGAGCAATGTAATAGTAATTATAACACTAATTATAATTATAACAATAATAATAAATAGCAACAATAATAAAATATTAAAAATGACGAGGATGAATTATCATGATCACAGTGACCATCATTATTCCTTGCAAAGGATGAACGACAGGATCTAAACCCCTGTTCTCCAGGATTTCTCTTTCTTGCTGTTAAGCAAAGTCCTTTAATTTTAATTCAGCCCTAATTCTGCTCAGAAATCCCATACTGGATTTATCCCACAGAACAAAACCTCCTGTGATATTCCGTTCTCAAGTCCCCACAGATTCTGTACTTTAAAACACCAAACTGATGAATGATGAGTCTCACACCAGGTTATTAATATCAAATCCTTTCCCAGTTCCATGAGGATAAAACCCTAAAGAAGAAAATAGTTTATGTTTTCTTTAATAAACGCTCTTTCTAAAGCTGCAAATGAGCTCCCTCCTTGGACAGATATACATTGCAGAGCAGTATTTATTAATAAAACATACAGTCTTAGATGCTATATAGTTCTCCTTAGAAAAATTATTTTATTTTCTCTGGGAAGAAAACAGAAGAGGGAAGAAATTAAATTAATTCTCTTTTGTAACTGAAAATAATCATTTATCTTCAAGGCTTCTGTCACAAAATATCCATGCCAGCACAGGATTATATAATTAGTTCTTAGTGTGGAGGTGTAGCTGACCTTTGGAAATGTTTTAAGAGAGACATTTTCATTCCCACAGCTACCCAGACACACCATTAGAGTTTTCTACCTCCAGCTCAGGAAAAATATTTCCTCTTCCAGGTCCGTTTCAGCCCACACAGTGCTCTGATTCTAACTCAGATATTCTCTGCAGCAATCAAGCTAAGAGGCTTCTTCTTAATAATTCATAATTAAATCATAATACTGATTAAAAACAGATTTTTCTAATAAGACTGAGCAGCAATCAGAAGGAGCAGCTTTATTAGTAAGGAGAATAATAAATACACAGATGAATTACGAACAAACTCGAGAAATCAAGATGATTCCCTGAGATTTGGCACTATTTAAATGGACAGAGCTGCTTCTCCCAAAAGACTACAAAGAGAAGAATAATGACTTTTTTTTTTTAATGTAGTGGCTTCTATTTATATCCATATGGATTTGTACTCAACAAGAATTAAACATGAAACCAGAAAGTTTCCCTGCTCTCAATAAGTGAATGAATTTCTAGATTTTCACAATTACCAGGCCACACTGAAACCCTCCTGTTTTGGAGGGGTGAGTTGGTCACTTGGCTCATTTATTTTAAAGAACTGCTGACATTGGAAATGGATTCTTTTTTAAAAAACTGGAATTACCAAGGTGAAGCACATGAGGGGGCTGAGCTGAGACCATTTTATGGGCAGAAAATGCACTGAGGAACCTGTCCTGGGGATCAGCCACCTCCAGGCTGGAAAATCAAGAACAGGAAGTAAATGACATCATTTGCAGGAAAAAAATGTGGGGGGAAGGAGAAGGGAGAAGAAGAGGAAGAGAGAGGAGAGGGGAAGGGAAAGGAGAAGGGGAAAGACTGAGAAGGAGATGGAGGAGAAGAAGGAGAAAGAGAAGGAGAAGGAGGGAAAGAAGAAGAATAAGCAGCAGAAGAAGCAGAAGAAGCAGAAGCAGAAGAAGGAGGAGGAGGAGGCCAAGGAGGAGAAGGAGAAGAAGAAGAAGAAGAAGGAGATGGACAGGTTTGTTAACCTTTTACAGAAATTGAAATTAATAAACATCCCACGGCTTTTGCCACAGAAGAACGTGAGGCTGCTCAGTCAGGATATTTGTCCTCCCTGTCCAAGACCACCTAATCTTTAAACATTTATCAAGTGCAGGAAGAATCTTCCAACTGTGTTACCATTTCTGGTTCACCTCCTTCTACCAAATTCCAACTTCCTCCTGTGTCTCCTTTCCAGACACAGGGAAATGTGGCGATGACTGACATGGAATTTTACACCGCCATGAATCGTCAGAGGCAGAATTTTGCCACATTCAGGATATTCCCAATTAATTTGGCCTTGAAGAAAGGCCATCCTCTTATTCAATAACTCTGTTTTGGCTGATTTTAAAATTTTATAAAGTTCCACTGCAACTACAAATTACTCCCTGATTTGTTTTCCATTTTTTTTAATTTTGAATCTCGATCTGCTCAGCTGAAAAGAATGAAAAAAACTGACATTGATCTGAATTATTAAATAATCTTTGCAAACAATCTTTCAGAGCAAGGGGATCATAAACTATGAGCATAAAACCTGAGTTTGGTACACGGCAGTTCTTTCATCTCTGTAGAAGGAGCACAAGGTTTTGATTTGCCGTGGTATTTTTCTGTTTTGCTGTGCTGTAAATACTTTAGCTAAATGCAGAGTGACTAATGTCATCAATCATTCATTTCTCTGCCCTAATTTCAATCAATCATTTCATTATCTTCATGTTAAAATGAAAGATCAGCTTGAAATGGTGCAGTTGCATGGGAACATTTTTTTGCCTAAGTTGGAAAAGTACCAAGAAAGACAAAAATGGACATTGCTCTGCTAATGGAATTTATCTGAATTAATGAGAGACAGAAACAAAATGTACACTTGAAGTTAGAGCAGGAATTATAGGAGGATAATACCCTGAATTCCACAGCACAATGGAGAAAGAGGTAAGGGGATGAAAAGAATGAAATTTAACTGGTCAGCTGGTAATACAATTGTCAGGCTCCTATTTCATATACCCAGATTGATTTATGCAGCAGGGAGAAAATTCCATGTGACTACAGAACTCCAAGCCCCACGTTATTGGAAAATGAAATCTCCTTTTTGCTTTCCATCACTGTCAGCTCAGGATGAATTCAGGCCCTTCCACGGCTTCCATACACATCCCTCTCCCAGTATTTGGGAGCTAACTCCCACCTGGCTGGAAACTGAAGTAATTTGAGAGGAACTCAAAATTTTAGGATCCCCTAAATGTGTATGAAACATCCATGGCAAATTAAAAGCACTGAAAGGGCCTTTAGTGACTCTAATTTTCAGATATAACAATAAATTTTGATCCCTTTTCTCTGTTTTCCTGATTCCTGTTGTGTTGGAAGTACAAAACTGATGGGAAATCATGTGTTTAAAAGCCCTGAATAATTAAAATACAATGTGATCAGCTGCCATAGCGATTTTCAAACTGTAATATTATTTTAATACACAAGTGTCACCAAAGTGAGCCTTTGCTGAGGGAAAGTGTGCTTGGAATTCATTTGAAGTATCACTCTCAGAGGCAAAGACACAGAGCTGACACCGAGTCGGTCTGCTGGGACCAAATTATTTTCCTCTACAAAACTTAAAGCTTATAAAATCTGATCTTCTCTAAAAGCTCGCAAGAAAATAAATAAAAAAACGGCTTTTTTTTTTTTTTTCCTCACACCAATAGAGTTTTTACTCACTGATAGTTTTATGGCCTTCAGAGGATATTTTATTTTTGAATTCTGTAGCTTTGGTTCTACCACCTCTAAGACTGAAGTCTACAGAAATGTAAATTATTACCTTTATAATAAAGACAGAATTGAATATAAGAAGACAATTATTCACTTTCTTCTGTGGGAAAAAAACACCATTTCCAATCAACCTGGTATTTTTTTAGGTATCGTAAAATTATCCCGAGACCATAGAAAAATTTTCAGTATGTGACTAAGGAACAAAACTAGAATTGTCTGTTGTTTGCACTGAAAAATATTTTCTCATCTGATACAGATGAGAGATTGTCACTTACTGTGTTTACCAATTAAAAAAAAAAAAAAAAGAGAAAAGAAAATATCTTGGTCACATTTGTTCTCTGCAAGCTTATCAAAATGAGCAATTATGTCAGATTTGAAAAGATGAACTTTAACTCAAGCTCCAAGACATTTAAATGGCAAAGAAACGTATCCAAGGTGAGGATAATGTCTGAATTTCCTCCAAAGTGACACCAAGCTGCCTTTCCACAGCAGCTGGCTCTGCCAAACCTGACTTAAAGATTTTTACCTGCCAAGCAATCAGATCCTTCAGCTTCTCAATCTTGTCATGATCCTCTGGATGCTCGTGCATGTATTTTTCAGTAAAAAAAGCCTAATTGAGAGAGAGAGAAATGAACCATTATTTCAGAAAATGAAACATCTACTACCAGAGGAATGAGCTACAACGAAGATAAATTGATCAACTTAAAATTTCTGCCAAGCAACACCTACAAAAACGAAGTGAAAATGATGGAATCCCAGAATCACAGTCATTTGGCTTGGAAAGGACCTTAAACCCCATCCAGTGCCACTCCTGCCCTGGGCAGGGACAACTTCCACTGTCCCAGGCTGCTCCAAGCCCCAATGTCCAACCTGGCCTTGGGCACTGCCAGGGATCCAGGGCCTGCCCACCCTGCCAGGGAACAATTCCTGCCCAAAATCCCACCCAGCCCTGCCCTCTGGCAGTGGGAGCCACTCCCTGCGTCCTGTCCCTCCATCCCTGCCCCCAGTCCCTCTCCAGCTCTCCTGGAGCCCCTTTGGGCCCTGAAGGCCACAGTGAGGTCACCCCAGAGCTTCTCCTCTCGGGGCTGAACAATCCCAGCTCCCCCAGCCTTTCCTCGCAGCAGAGCTGCTCCATCCCTCCTCTGGCCTCTGTCCACGTCCTTCCTGTGCTGGGATCAGCTGAGGCCCAGCGGGACGGGGAACCCTGGCGCGATTCCGGAATTCCGGCGTTACCTTCTCGTAGTTGGCGAAGCCGCCCATGACCGCGGGGTCCACGATGCCGTTGAGCAGCATGGACAGGGGGTTGATGGGGAGGTTGGGGTCATTCAGGTGCTGCTGCACCATGTTATTGATCTTGTCATTGGTCAGCTGCATGGTCTCGATGGCGTTCTCCAGCGGGCTGATCTCCACCTAAAACCCGAGCGAAAGGAGATTTCAAACCGCCGTCGGAGTTTTTAACCTGCTCAGCCAAAACCCCACGGGCAGAAACGCTCCCGGCCTTTCAGAACCGAGGTTACTGTGAGATTTTTTGACCGGTAATTGCCAGAAAGGGTGATTTCAGGCACTGAGGCATCTGGTATCTCTGTGCTGCAGTAACTGATATGATGATGGGTATCAGTGGAGGAAGTTAACTGCATTTTGCTGCTGCAGGAGGGATTACATCCCAGCACAACATCCAGAAAGGCTCTGGCAGCAATCACGTGAGGTTTTTTGGAGGATTACGGAGAACATCAGAGATTAAGGGTTGGTGAGTTTTAGCAGCACAAAGAAGATCCAGCTTAACGTAACAGTAAGAAAGAAATGATAACTTCAACATGGAATTTCTGATGGAAAATGTAATCCTAAGCCGCTAGAAATCAAGAAGATATTTCTATTTTTGCAGTGATTATTTTGGTGTGTTTCCAAGGACATCGAGTTGAATATGTTGACGAGATGACATCTAAGCTATCTGCTGTGCTTTTTCCCAAGAGGTCACATTTTCTTCATCTGAGCATTGAGAACTGAAGGGACAAATTTTCTTTCTACCTGGACTTCAACAAAGAGAGTCTTCAGACGCCTTCATGGGGTGAATTAGCTATTATGCTGTCTAAAACTTGCTTTAGTTTAATTGACTGACCTCCAGCTACTTTTTATGCCCAGCTACCGCGTCTTTCAAAAAGTTCATGCTGAAAAAACAATATTAAAATATTTTAAATATTAGTGAATGGGCTGAAAATCCGTAACTTGCAGTGACCCAGAGCATAGAGAGTCCTCGCTGGAAGACACAGCCTGCTTGTATTAAAAAAATGATGTGGTAGGGAGAGGGAAGGAAGGTTAATTGAGGCCTGTGAGGAAAATGCAAGTGTATATTTGATTACAGCCTCATTTACATAAATGCTACATAAACAAAGCAGCACTTCTACCTGGCTATCAGTTGCTTACCCCGTTTCTGAGAACCACTTATAATCAAATCTCTTTAGCTGTTACTCTTACACCTGCCAGCTGATTACATCAAGGATGTTTTAATTAGCATTTTGAGCAGCCTGCCTGCTGAATTATTCTGGAAGGCAGGGAAGGAGCCTGGTGCTTCTGCTGGGAACGGGGAGCAGGCCAGGCTCGGACAGAGCCCAGCGTGCCACAGGGGGAATCTGGACTGGGCAGTGAAGCCACATTCAGCATCTGATTGGGCAAGAACTGCTGGGAACATCACAGGCTAAATTTAGGATTCTGTCATTTGTATTAATGGCCTTATAACTATGCAATAATGTGTTGATGAACCATTGCTTTTAAAGCTCTTGAGCATCTCCAGAAATTAGCACTCATTGAGCTGACAGCTTTTTGACTTTTCTGTAGCAGCAATCATGGCTTTCTTTCTCATTCTTCTTTCTTTTACTACACTTGTAACACTCCCTCTAATTTTTTAAAAGCAGATGGAGAATTGCAGTTGCCATCTCACTACTACAAACTGGGCTTTGGAACCTGGTAAAAGCTATTTCTGATAAGTGTAAATTCTGAGCCTTGTTCCTAGTGCCTTCCTGGCTCTGGGCACTCCTCACCCTATCCAGGGAAAACAGGAATTACATTCTCCTGAGACATTTGCACCAGTACAAAATTTTCCAAGACAAAAACAAAACAGAGATGAGCACTGGTGCTTTTTAAACTCCAGTGTGACTCAAAATCTCATTTCTTATTCCCTGTCTGGTCTCAGCAAATTTTTCCCCTACAACTTCTTGTGTCCAGCTAAAGCAAATCAGATACAGAATAACAAATGCTGGCCCCAGATTCCTTGCAGATAATGAACAGATTGCAAAGATTTAGGTAAAAGTTCTCAGAAGGAATTTGAAAAGCCAATAGATTTAAAGCAACTCTGCATGTTCCTATGGGTTATGTAACATAATACACTGCATTTATGAAATTACTCCGTTCTCTCAGCGCTGATTTGATGCAATCTCACCTCTCCCTTTAACGACGTTCCAATTCCATCAATAAAATATGAAACATGCAGAGCTGCTGGAGTATCCTGGTGCTTAGCAAGGGATCAATAATATCTGTATCCATAATCACAATTTAGCATTACAGGGATGTAAACCCTGTGATCCTCCTTGCCGCGTTTTAGCTGACAGGGATCTTGAGGAAAGTCAATACCCATTTTGTAGGAACTGTGCCAGAGGAGGTCAGAAGTTATCTGTAGCAGTCTTCCCACACGTTATTAAGATCCATTCTGCTATCATTTCTCAGCTCTGCAACTCATGCAGTCCCTGCTCCCAAAAGGCTGACAGGAAGCACTCTCCCAGGATTTGTGCCCATTCTGATGCCAGGCAGAGCAGGAGGGGTGCACACAAAGTGCCTGTCAGGCTCTGCTCTCTGCTCATCAGGACTGGCATCAGATCTGCCAGCCTTTACAAACAGCACTTCTTGCCATCATGAAGATAAATACAATCTTCTCCATCAGGGTTACATTGAAACTACGAAATTCATTAAAAATTCAATGTGTTTTATTCAGCTGCCTATTACTGTCACACATCACATTCATATTCTGTTACTATAGATACCATAGTAATTTTCTGCATTACTTCTGTTCATCCAAATACAACTGTCCAACATAACCTCAATGGAGCAATGAAAAAGGTTTTAATTAATCATATGCAAATTGTTCTTTTCCTTTAAAAATAAGCCTCACAAGAGAGATTTCAAAAACGCAGTAACAATGTTTTTATTGCTACTTAAAAATTACAGCTGCATAAGAATAATTTAATCTTAAAGGCGTTTAATGGATATGTCTTATCTAAACAGTCTAAATGGTTGAACAGAGAAATGAGTAATTTGGAGTTACTCTGTGAGGTTGCTGAGGGTATATTTAGCAAAATATGGAAAAGAAACAAAAACAACCTTTAGCCACGAGTGGTAAGAAATGCAGACATGCAATGCCTTTGATTATTGGGGTATTTCGAATTAATGACAATCAAAATATCCAGATCCTCTTTTATCAAGTTCAGGCTAGATTCTCTGGGATGGAGCAGGGTTTCCCTACAGCACCTGAGGTCTCTCTTCTCTCTAGGCACCTGCAGAGAGACACAAATGCTCTACAAAAGGGCTGAAGGCCTTGGGGGGCTGGCTGCATTCCCTTCCCTCAGGAATGGAAAAGCATCGCCTGAGTTACCCTCAGGCAACAATCAGCACCCTCAGCAGGGTCTGCCGGGTACAATCCCATGGATGCCTTGTTCACAGAACTAAGCACAGTCACTGAGACACTCAAATGCTCCCCGGCTGTATAAAAACCCCATTTTTTTACACGATCTCGAAAAAGCCCAACTGA
This sequence comes from Tichodroma muraria, assembly GCA_013390105.1. Taxonomy (NCBI): domain Eukaryota; kingdom Metazoa; phylum Chordata; class Aves; order Passeriformes; family Sittidae; genus Tichodroma; species Tichodroma muraria. Next base: position 49,595 of record WAAG01019806.1, read on the forward strand.
TCTCACCATGAAAACTGATTTGACTTCAAACCACCTGAGGATCCCTGGTAATTTATAGGCTGTCACGTAGATGGTTCTCTCAATCCACATGTTCTGCAAAGGGAACACAAGGGTCACGTTATCAATGGACAGCTGGGACCCCGAGCAAAGCCCTAAAACATCATCACCAGGACAAGGAGCCAGGTATGGCAGATGTTACAGAGCCGGGGGGAATTCCAAATGGGAGATGGAGCAGCACTGATTTAAATCAGGTATGTGATTCAGCTGGGAACAACTTTTATTTTTATTCTCCTTTCTGAAGGAGAATACCAGAGGAAAATCCCCTGGTTTTACTGGATGTTCATGGAATCACAGAACGGTTTGGGATGGAAAGGACCTTACACCCCATCCAGTTCCAGGAGCAGGGACACCTCCCACTGTCCCAGGCTGCTCCAAGCCCCAGTGTCCAGCCTGGCCTTGGGCACTGCCAGGGATCCAGGGGCAGCCCCAGCTGCTCTGGGCACCCTGGGCCAGGGCCTCCTCACAGCACTCAGTTTATTGACCATTAGATGAAACAAATGGCTTCGTAACAAAAAAAAAAAAAAAAGAGCAAAAGGTATTAGTGACAAAAGATTTTCAGATGCCTGACTGAAATCTTCATGGCAAGACAAGTTTCAGGTGTAACAATTTAAAATCCTTCCTCAGAAGAGCTGTTTTTACAAAATAAATACAGCTTTGCCCATTTTTTTTCCTATTAGTATGAACGAGAACATGATAAATTGGCTTAATTAACTTTCTATGAAAAATAATCCCTTTAAACCTAGAATTTATTTCTCAACAAGCAAAAGATAATGAATGGCTCAGATGCTCAAAATAGAAGGGGATAAACAAGCAACTCCAAAGTGGTTTATTTTCTTCGTAATTTCTTACTGCAAATTCGTTGTCTGGGTTTTTCTCTCCTTTCCGAACAGGGCGCGAATACTCAAAGCGCTGGACTTCATTCACCCTGTAGAAACTGAAAAGAGGGACAAGAATCATGGAATCACAGAATGGATTGGGTTGGAAGTGACCTCAAAGATCATGCAGTTCCAAGCCCCAAATGCACAATGAGAATCAAACGCTCGCCGTCTGTTTAGGAATTGATACTAAATTCTAATATGAGAGGAAGTTTATGAACAAATATGGGATCGGTATTTTCCAGGGGGTTGGAGTGTGTGCCACCAAATTAAAAATCACCATTAAATGCCCTCACAATGCTGACCCTCCATGGCTGTGAACAGATCCATTATCCAACAATAATGTGTTATAAAGGGGATTGAGAAAACGACAAAACCCAACCCAAACTCACCTCACGATTTGCTCTGACACCGGCCTGTGAAATTTTGAGGGTAAATCCAGTTTGGGCTTTACAGTGAAGCACTGAACATCTGAATTTCGGGGGTTAAGAAGTGAAAAGGGAATTTCAGACACACAGAGCAAACAGCTCAACAGGAACACACACACGAAAAACAGGACAAAACAACAAAACCGGCGCGTTACACCCGTCAGGGCTGAAGCGTAACAGGCCGGCAATAAATCCCTGAGCTGAGCTGCTGGATGCACTGCTTGGACTGGTCGGACTGCCCAAGGATACACTGGCCAGAGGAGGTTTTGATGTCGTCGCCGGGGGGTGACGTTGTCTTCATCTTCTCGGCGTTGGGGAACTGCGTCAGCAGCCGCGCCTCGAAGTCCTCGCGGCGCTCGTACTCCTTGCCCCGGTAGATGAACACTTTGTTCTGCGAACACAGGCACCCCCAGAGCTAAACCAGCGCTCCCGGTACAGAGCCGGGGCCTCGGAAGCACCGACACCAACGCTGCCGGCACCTCCCAGTAAGTGAAGAATTCCCCTCTCCTCACACCGCGTCGTAATCGATGCTTGATCAGCGTTTTTTTCCTCACCTTCAATTCCGTCCTGGGATCATTAAGCCCACGTTTACCTTTAGGCATTTTTATAAGCCGCGTTAAAATCACCTCAGAACATGATTTAAAAAAAAAATTTCAAAAAGGATTTGTAATGTTGGTGGCCATTGAAAAGTTATTAAGAGAAATTATTACCGAATCCAAGACGTCCCCTCCACCTTCCACAGCTAATGATTGAATGGATGTCAATAAATAAACTGAATTAGGCTTTTTATGCATAAACATTTATTCAAAGGCACTTAGGTGAGCAAACAAGAGTAGCAGAGAAAAACAGAAACATAAAACAATGCAGATTTGAGGAGGAATACCCAAAAATACTGACTCTTATAAAAAGATTCACATTAATGTATTAGATTTTTGCCATTATAAACTTTAAACTTCTTATAACTTTAAAACTAAGTTTGTTGTATTTATAAGCATTGGTTTCTTCTCTGCCAATACAGAAAATAAAGAGATATTTTATACAGTCCATTTATCTGCTGAGTTCATTAAATTCTAAAGGAAAATGTAAAAGACAACTTGCATATTTTTAACTGATCAAACATATTAAAGCAAGTTTGGATAAAATTTGCATCTGAATATGCTTAACCTCATTACTCATCTCAAAATGAATACTTGGTGAAAAAAATTATACAGCACTTATTAAAAAAAGGGTGTTTTGGCTGGGAGTGGGAATCTGGAGTTGTTCACATTTGCCCAGTCGGGTTTATTTCTGCAATGTTGCCTTTTGAAAAGCTCAGTAGGGGAAAGAAAGGTAATAATAGATGGCTAAGAAGGCGCTGTATAACTGTAATTTACATATATACATTTGTAATTCACAGGGAATGCTGGAATAGAGGGAAAAGGGAGGATTTTCTCCATCAGCAGGGCACTCAGTAGCCTGGTTTTCAGAGGGCAAATCGGGAAGGAATTCATTCATTCCTGTGAGGGTGGTGAGGCCCTGGCACAGGATGCCCCAGGGAAGTTAACTAAATAATAATAGGTTATTTCCGTGTCACCAACTGCCAAGTGCCAGAGAATCATAATACAGATGCAATTCAGACATGTTATGACCCCACTTTTCTTCAGCCACTAATTCGGCCCATGAAAATCCTAACATTAATGAAAAAAAACTTAAAATGTCACTAAAGCTATGATTCTGGCATCAACCAAGTGACACGTCTTAAATTCGTACATGACACAGACAAATCAATGATAAAAATTGCTATTAAAGGTGTCACACACACCTTTGATAGTCAACTTCATTTTAGTGACAATGCTGGAAAGGACACTCACCTGAAAACATGGTCACATACAAAAGGCTTCTCTACCATGCTCATATATATATATTATATATATAAATATATATTAACCTGCCAGGCAAAAATGTCACCATCTCAGATGGTTCTGACCCCAAGTGATGAATTGGGTCATTTATCTTCATTTCTAGTGATACCCCGAAGAAATAGAAAGTACTGAATACGTTTGAAGAGAAAGTTTTTCTACTAAAATTCAACTATTCCATCTTAGAAACCAGAAAGGAAAAACCAGTGTTTGTTTTATACACCTAAAAAACACCTGTCAGTGTCAGGCAGCTTTCTCCAACCAAGGGAAATTTCCAGAGCAAGAAACCCCTGCGGAAACAGGTGACACTTACCCTTATGAATGTTGGAAATCCCTGGCCGTAGTATCCAACAGCAAAATAATCTGGTTTTGGTCTTATCACCTTTACAATGTTTTCATAGAACTGGGCTTGTTTTCTCTGCAAAATAAACAGCAGAGATTTGAATGACCTGAGCTTTTAGGAGATTCCTTATACTTAAGATCCTGTGTGCATCTCTAATTTAAAGATGTTGCATTCCCCTCTTTTTTTTTATCTTTCTATCAGATTCATGGAATTATTTGGAAATACCAGACTCTGTAGCCATGATTTTTCTACTCATCATGGTGAATCTGACCGTCCCCTAAGGAATATGTCAATTTTGATGAACCTTATCATGGTGAACCTCACTGCTCCATATCCAATACTTCAATTTCGATGGACCTCATCATTGTGAGCCTTATTGTTCCATATCCAATATCTCAATTTTGATGAACTTCATCATTGTGAACTTCATTGTTCCATTTCCAATATCTCAGCTTTGATGGACCTCATGTTGGTGAACTTCATTGTTCCATTTCCAGTATCTCAATTTTGAAGGACCTCATGTTGGTGAACTTCATTGTTCCCTATCCAATACATCAATTTTGANCAGGGAAGTTAACTAAATAATAATAGGTTATTTCCGTGTCACCAACTGCCAAGTGCCAGAGAATCATAATACAGATGCAATTCAGACATGTTATGACCCCACTTTTCTTCAGCCACTAATTCGGCCCATGAAAATCCTAACATTAATGAAAAAAAACTTAAAATGTCACTAAAGCTATGATTCTGGCATCAACCAAGTGACACGTCTTAAATTCGTACATGACACAGACAAATCAATGATAAAAATTGCTATTAAAGGTGTCACACACACCTTTGATAGTCAACTTCATTTTAGTGACAATGCTGGAAAGGACACTCACCTGAAAACATGGTCACATACAAAAGGCTTCTCTACCATGCTCATATATATATATTATATATATAAATATATATTAACCTGCCAGGCAAAAATGTCCCCATCTCAGATGGTTCTGACCCCAAGTGATGAATTGGGTCATTTATCTTCATTTCTAGTGATACCCCGAAGAAATAGAAAGTACTGAATACGTTTGAAGAGAAAGTTTTTCTACTAAAATTCAACTATTCCATCTTAGAAACCAGAAAGGAAAAACCAGTGTTTGTTTTATACACCTAAAAAACACCTGTCAGTGTCAGGCAGCTTTCTCCAACCAAGGGAAATTTCCAGAGCAAGAAACCCCTGCGGAAACAGGTGACACTTACCCTTATGAATGTTGGAAATCCCTGGCCGTAGTATCCAACAGCAAAATAATCTGGTTTTGGTCTTATCACCTTTACAATGTTTTCATAGAACTGGGCTTGTTTTCTCTGCAAAATAAACAGCAGAGATTTGAATGACCTGAGCTTTTAGGAGATTCCTTATACTTAAGATCCTGTGTGCATCTCTAATTTAAAGATGTTGCATTCCCCTCTTTTTTTTTATCTTTCTATCAGATTCATGGAATTATTTGGAAATACCAGACTCTGTAGCCATGATTTTTCTACTCATCATGGTGAATCTGACCGTCCCCTAAGGAATATGTCAATTTTGATGAACCTTATCATGGTGAACCTCACTGCTCCATATCCAATACTTCAATTTCGATGGACCTCATCATTGTGAGCCTTATTGTTCCATATCCAATATCTCAATTTTGATGAACTTCATCATTGTGAACTTCATTGTTCCATTTCCAATATCTCAGCTTTGATGGACCTCATGTTGGTGAACTTCATTGTTCCATTTCCAGTATCTCAATTTTGAAGGACCTCATGTTGGTGAACTTCATTGTTCCCTATCCAATACATCAATTTTGATGGACCTCATCACTGTCAACCTTATTGTTCCATACCCAATATCTCAATTTTCATGGACCTCATGTTGGTGAACCTCACTGATTCACATCCAATATTTCACTGGCAGTGAAGGTCAGGAATTTGCAAGGCAGTCTGAAATTCCAGTTGTGACACTTCCGACACCAAAACACCGGAAGGATGAAGCCGCACACAGCTCATCCCAATGGTGCTGACTTGTCAGTTCTGGGCTCCTACACCTCATTACATTTTTCTACTACTTCTCTTCCATATTTACAACCATGAATTTGCATATGGAAAGCAGGCAGTTGAGAATTGCAGGAAAATGCAAATTTTGGGAATAAACACATGCATGTCAGACGCCATCTGCTTTTGACGCCGAGTTCCTCTTTATCTCTAATGATGAAATAATAGCAAATGAGCAGCTTCAGAAGATCTGTTCATTAACTTATTTTTAGTCTATTATTTCTGCAAAGAGAATGACTTTTGATCTGGGGGGAGGTTTAGTGCTGCTCCCACATGACAGATAACAGTAAATGGCACCAAGACTACAAAGACCCAGATCTGCCGAGTATTTCTCAGCTCGTCTGGAGCCAAACTATTTTTTCACTTGTGAATTGTCTTAGAGGCTAATATTTAATATTGCTTGAAGAAAAGAGACAAGAGGGAGAACAGAAAGAACAAAAAACTTCTAAATTTTATTGTGGGAGAAAAAAAAGCTGTTCAGCAGCAGTAAGGAAAGCTGATGGGGTATGTGAGACGTGACTCATATGGGAGAGCGAATTCTGATCTCTGTCTTGTGAGGGAAATGCATGCCAGGACCAATTCTGTGACATCTCATCTCCTGGCTGATGAATAAAGAGCAGATAAACTCAATTGTCTGATGTGAGGATTGGAAGTTCTGGGTCTCCCTTCTTAGAAGAGGGAGAAAATCCATGGAAATATCCAAAGTCAGGCCGGACAGGGCTTGAAGCAACCTGGTGGAAGGTGTCCCTGCCCATGGCAAAGTGGGTGGAACTGGATGAGCTTTAAGGTCCTTCCAACCCAAACCATTCAATAACTCTGTGATCACTGGCTACGATGAATAAAGTGCAGATTCCAACTTCTCCAAAACAGATACAGTAGGATAATTAAAGAGTGGCTGCCTCTGTGACAAACCCCTTCACATGTGCAAGCAAAAAGGAGATGGAAAATTAAAACCGAGGGACTCGGAGAGTAGCCACCCCCGGTGAATAATCACATCTGACAACCATTTCTGGCTGAGGAACAATCCTATCCAATTCCTTTTATGCTGAAATGAAGAATATTCTGTGCCCACCCCCCCAGGAGCAGTGAGCTGGGGCTGTGTGGAGCTGAGTTCAACGCTGCAGGAATGCCCAGCTCGGAGACACCGGGATAAAGAAAACAGATAAACAACTCAGAGAAATCAAGGAAAATGTACTGTGAGTGCAAAAACAAAAGGCATCAAAAACTTTAGAGTCGAGAACTTTCAGAACCAAACTGGAATCACATCCCAGCTCCTGTGGAAATGGTTGGGACCTGAGGAGGGACAGTGACAGCTGCCATTTATCTCTCTGGAAGAGAACAGGAGGGAAAAATGGTGCAGGAATAATGAATGGATAACGTCAGGGCAAAAATAACTGACTGGAGACATGAATGCTCGGGGATTATTCATACCTAAAAAAAGAAATGTGAATATAGAAAGACACTTGAGAGAGAATGGGGGTTTTTTTTTAGGCTCCTATTTATATTTAAATTCAAAATTTCCTTTTATACCCCAAATAAATCAGCTTAACATTACTGAAATGTTGTTCTTTCAGCTAAAGAAAAAAAAATGCAATGTTTTACAGACAATCCAGTGGTAGCCAGTTAATTGACATTGGTCCAACAAAGCCATGATGGGTATTTGTTTCTGCATTTTACTGTCATTGCTATAGTATTTTTTATATAATTTTAAAAGCTTAGAAGTTCAACTCTGAAATAAATTATTGCAGTGTCTATGTCATTAAAAAACCTACCAGCAGTTCACTGAGTTGTTCATAATCAAACATTTCATTTTCATACTGTTCTGCAAGTTCTTTACCCAAGGCAATGGCCTCTTCCCACATCTGTTGGAAAAAAAATCACAAAACAACAAAAAGAAGCTGAATTACATACCTTGGTTAAACATCAACATTAGAATCAAATAAATTTGAATAAAGCAACCAAATGAATTGTGTCACATGCCTGAAAACACTGAGCATCTGACGTGCCAAAGAGCTCTGCCGGGGTTGTAATTGTCTCTATTAATGGAACCATGGAATTGTTTAGGCTGGAAAAGCCCTCCAAGTTCATGGAGTTCAACCATCCCCCAGCACTGCCAAGGCCACCAGTGCCCCATGTCCCCAAGTGCCACATCCACGTGGATTTTAAATCCCTCCAGAGATGGGGACTCCAGCACTGCCTCAGGACTCTGTGCCAGGCCTGGACAAACCTTTCCATGAGGAAATTGTTCCCAAATATCCACCCTGAGGCTGCCCTGGCCCAGCCTGAGGCCGTTCCCTCTGCTCCTGTCCCTGTTCCTGGAGCAGAGCCCGACCCCCCGGCTGTCCCCTCCTGGCAGGAGCTGGGCAGAGCCACAAGGGCCCCTGAGCCTCCTCTGCTCCAGGCTGAGCCCCTGCCCAGCTCCCTCAGGAGTTCTCTGCCCTTTCCCAGCTCCGTTCCCTTCCCTGGACACGCTCCAGCCCCCCAAGAACTTTTTTATCATTGAGGGGCCCAAAACTTAAAATAGGATTGGAGGTGCCTCAGCAGTGCCATACAGAGGGACAATCCCTGCCCTGGTCCTGCTGCCACACCATTTTAAACACAACCCAGGTCCATCAGCCTTCTTGGCTTGGTGGCACTCAAGGTGATCTGCTCCGTGACCTTCCCTGGCACGGGATGCAAATTTACTGGATGCAAATCAAGTCAAATGATCAAAGAGCTTCAGAAGTGAAATGATTCCTGCCAGCCCATCCAGTTAAAGTGTAAACACAGCCTGTCCATGAAGAAACCCAGGACCTAAGGCTTTGGAGCAAGGCTGGTGATTGATTATATTTCATAATCACCTCTCTCTCCCTCTAATATCTATAATCTGTATTAGACAGGACAGGCAATTTGCAGATATTGCTTTGAACAAATACTCATTATATTTCCATTGGTTCTTCTTCTTCTCGTTCCTCAACCATGAAATTCAGCAGCCGTCTCAAGTGACCCAAAGAAATTTAACAATATCCTTCAGCTCTTCAGAAGGCAACAATCTTAATGAGGAGCAGCAAGAATGGTTTTAAATGTGCATTTTTCATTTGTTTTTTCTACTCCAAAGATAAAGAACCACTCAAACTCAAAAATACACTTAAATTAGCACACCAGGCTATCTAAGATCAAAGCTGATGATCTGCCTCTCTGCTGAAATTTGGTTGGCGCTGCTGACCTCACTTTATTTTAAAAATGTGTTTCAGAATGAGTTATAAATGCAGATTTTATTAGCCTTCATCTTCAATTTAAATCCTCTGGCCACACCACCTCATTCTCCTCTCAGCATCAGGCCACATGTTCCTTGCCCTGGCAGAATCCTGAGGGGATGGAGCAGCCAAGAGCAGGTGGAGGGAGGAGGGCTAAGGGGAAGGGCTGAACACACAGTTCCCCAGTTTCCCCATTTTTCTCCCCAAAATATCCACCTTTGGGGACAGGAAGTTTGGGACAAACCACAACAGCTTCCAAAGATGGTGGGAGGTGGATGCTGGGGAGAGAAGAAGAATGGTGACCTGGGGAAACCTTCACAACAACTGATCCCTGCATCCATCTCATAAAAATCCCTCAATCCCATCCTCTTTAAAGCACTGTGCAAATAAGAGATATTTTACACCCCGAAACCCAAAAGCTCCCCAAACCATACAAATGAAATTCCACACTCAAAGCCCCTAAATCAGTGTCAGGTGAATTCTACTTGTCTACTGATCTGCCAAGTTGAAATTCCATTTCTTAGTGTATCAGGAAAACTTGGAAAAAATAAGACTTTCAGAAAAATTCCTGGTTCTAGATGCTGATTTGAAAAATAAGAATAAAACATTAGGGATGGATCCTCAGCAAGTCTTCACGTGGAACATGCCCATTCACAAAAATCATGATTGGGTCCCACTGGTTCACTGTCCATCCCTGCTCCTCTCTGGAAAAAAGGAGACAATTTGCAAGTGGAGGGATGGACTGAAAGGTTGTCCTGGCAAACTCAGCCAGAATGGCTGGAAAGCAGCAGCCTGGAGAGGCAGGGAGCTGCTGCTGGGCAGGAGATGAGGAAATGCAGAGGGAAAAACAGCTATGGGAGATAGCAAGGAGAAAGAAGAGAGATTTCTGCCCTCCAAGTAAAGACAAGAAAAGGGCTAAAATCTGCACCGTGGGGCTGAGTGAGGGGAAGGGCACTTCTGAGTCCTGCAAACACCAGCTGGGATGATGTCTGGACAAAGTGGTGACCTAATTTAAGATGAAAAAGCCATGAATGCTCACAAGGGGCAGAATCTGCTTCTTCATATATTAACTTTCCCTTGCAGCTCCTCGTGATATTCGACCCCTCCTCTTGATTTTACTTATTTCTCCAACAAGGTTCAGAACGTTATTTATCTAGGGGAGAGGACTGGAATGAGCATGAGTTGCCTCATGTTTGTAAAGTGCCTTGAAGGTGAAAAACGCATGAGAAGGACTAATTACAATCACGGTAATGAGGGATCACGTCTGCAGGAAATTACAAGGCAGCCTGAACGCTCTGCAACGCAATTTTTGCAAATGGAAGGATCTGAATGTTTTTATCCATATTATGGATCTAATCTAGCATGATGATACAGAGCATGTTTTTATTTTTAAACAAAAATTAACATGAATTTAAGAGTAAAGGCACGGTTGCAGAAAAAGGAGGACATTTTCACGCACCAAGCTGAGTTAATTTTGACTCAGAAGGGCCATACAGCACCAATTTATAGGAATTGAACTAATATTCACGTGTTTGTTAAGTAAGCAAGTGAAAGCTTTCAAAATCACTTAACCCTCCCTGATTTTGAGTGCCATTTTCTTCTGAACTTCAGTCATCCATAACTTCTACATGTTTTCATTTCAAAGACAACCGTGTGACCATCACTTCCCTGGTCCTGATTCCCTGTTTGTGTGTTCCAGATTTAACCAGTCCCTCTCCAAAATGAGACTAAAAATAAATTGAAAGCCTTAATCACTTTTGATTTGCATTAACACTGTAAACAAACTCCCTTGGTTTTTCCCACTGACTCCTGGATAAGCACAGATGTGTTCCTAAACCATGTCTGGGAATGCAAAAGGTGGGTAGGTTTAGATGGGATTTTGGGCAGGAATTGTTCCCTGGCAGGGTGGGCAGGCCCTGGCCCAGGGTGCCCAGAGCAGCAGGGGCTGCCCCTGGAGGCCTGGAAGTGTCCCAGGCCAGGCTGGAGGAATCTGGGAGAGTTGATAGAGGCCCTTGCTTGTGATGGGGTGGGACCAGGTGACCTTTAAAGGCCCTTTCCAGCCCAGACCATTCAGTGATTCTGAAAGCAGACACACTCTGCCTACACATCACTGCCTACAGGTACCACAGCACTGCCACTGACTAAATAACAACTGGAGCAGAATTACATCTCCTTTGATTTTTTTTTTCACCTTCCCACCCTTGTCTGCCAACACCATAAACACACCAGAGCAGAGGCTGTTTCCAGTGCACCTCCTCTAGCCTGAACAAAGCATTTAGATGTTACTGAATATTAATATTAATAACGGATTCTGTAAATGTTCCAGAGTCTGAAAAATGAATCCTCAAATTAAATGTGATCCAGATTTAGTTCATGTACAATGCACAGACAGTAATCACATAATCCTTGCATTCTTTCTAGGAAGGAAGTGGAAGTGAACAGGAGAAAATCAGATCATGGAATCCCAGAATGAGTTGGGTTAAAGCTCATCCCCTTCCACCCCTGCCATGGCAGGGACACCTTCACCACTGTGCCAGGTGCTCCCAGCCCCAGTGTCCAGTCTGGCCTTGGGCACTGCCAGGGATCCAGGGGCAGCCCCAGCTGCTCTGGGCACCCTGGGCCAGGGCCTGCCCACCCTGCCAGGGAACAATTCCTGCCCAAAATCCAACCTACATCTACCCACCTTCAGCTTAGAGCCACTCCCTGTGTCCTGTACCTCCTGTCCCCAGTCCCTCTCCAGCTCTCCTGGAGCTTCCTTAGGCCCTGGCAGGGGCTCTGAGCTCTCCCTGGAGCTTTCTCCCCTCCAGATGGAACAATCCCAGCCCTCTTAGCAGAGCAGCTTCACTTATTAGGACAACATTTGCTTCTGGCTTAAATGACTGGAGTTCCTTTAAAGTTTCTGTAAAAGTCAGTTCACAAAGTTCTCCTGCTGACATTGTGTCACATTATTTTTAATGGAACACTTTCAGGTACTTTTTCTATCATACTGCAAATGCACGATAAAAAACGGATAAAGGGGAGAAGATTCCTTCCATTTTTGCCAGTCTCTAAATTTGTCTCTTTGTCCCTCTCCAGCCAGGACCTCTGTCTTCGAGAAAAGCACCCACTTTTTGTTTCCACTGCCTCTTAAAAACCTCACTGTGCTCCAACATCTGTTCGGAAATCCCAACTGTCCAATTGTTCCTTCAGAGGAACAATGAGAAGTTGGATTACGGAACTCAATTTCTCGAGTGGAGAGAGCCCTGAACTCCAGAGGCCCAGGAGTTCACAGAATCACTAAGGTTGGAAAAGACTTCTAAGACCATCAACCATCACCTTGTTAAGCAATAAACCCCATCCTCAGGTGTCAAATCCACGCATTCTTTGAACAGTTCCAGGATGGGGAGTGCACCACTGCCCCGGGCAGCCTGTTCCTCTGCTTGTCAACACTTTCCATGAAGAAACTTTTCCTAATATCCAACCTAAACTTCCCCTGGTACAACCTGAGGCTATTTCCTGAACTACCTGGCTTCTCCCTCGTGCAGCTGCACCACTACACCTCCAACATTACAGAAAGTCAACCCAAAAGCCAGAGATTTTTTTCCACCACTCCCAGAGAAACAGGGACCTTGTGTCTCACATCCCCTGCACAACCCTCTGAAAAATTCAGCTGTTTACTCCAGAGCCAATTTATTCAGGTGAGGACAGCACGGCTGTGGCCCAGGATCCTGATAAATGAAATCTATATTCTTGAAGGTCAATAACTCCCAATCTGCTGCCTCACAGATTTCCTGCCTTGGAAGCTTTCCCAGCTTTGCCCAGGACATGGCAAGTCTTCTGGAGAAATGAGTTGTACAGGGAGCTACTACACAGGATTTGTACGAGGTACAACTCATTAATGGGAGAAACAATTTATCTGGAGAGGGTACCAGGGAGAGAGGCTGCTGATACTGGAAGGAAAACGCTTCTCTTATACTCAGGGGGTAAGAAAAATGTGCAGAGCCTACATTTAGTTGTGTAGACATGAGCTGCAAATTGTTATGGGCAAGACTTTGCAGATGCAGGTCTTTTTTAGGGAAACCCAGTGATTTAATTTATTTTTCAAGCTGGATTTCTTGTTGGCCAGAAAGAACTATAGCATCCAATTTAGTTTTCGAGGTTAATAGCAGCAAAGGAGGATCTCGGGGTATTTCTGAGCTCCTGCAGAGTTAATGGTCAGGAGCAGTGAAATAGTCTGGGATAAGAATATTATGGTGCCATATTCTGACGTGGGAGGGACTTTCTAAGCTGGTTAAATTGCAGGTAGTGTTAATTAACCAGCAAGAAGGCTTAATATTTTAAATAAAATGCTAAAACTCAGCATTTCTCTATTGTTAGTACTGCATTCAAGATACAGCCAGGTTGGAAACTCTTTAAATAAGTAAATATATTCATCTGGAACACGGTCAGGCTCTGTATCCTCCCTCTCCCAAGACTCTCTGTCCTTCCCAGCTCTCAGGACGGCTCCAGGGCTGAGCTGGCCACGAGCCTCACACAGATTTTTGGCAGACAGGTGAATTTCACCACTCACTTGTTAAGATGGAAGAAAAAGCTATTTGATGTCATCCCATGAGCTAGAAAAAAAGGCTTTTAAGGCAAAGCACGGCATTTGCTGTATAATTTCAGATATTTTCTGTTCCGTGGCTGCTGTAAAGCAGTCGAAGTTCTTTTTATTTTTTTGGAGGAGGAAAGGAGAAAGGAGAAGCAGAAATAAATGAGCAGTGTGCATTTGTTTACTTTTTTCTCCTCAGGAGCAACACTTTCAATTTATGGAGGAGCAGAGGAAAACCTGTCCTGATTTATGGGCAGCAGCATCACCAGCAAACCTGAGCCTGTCACTGTTCCCACATTTCACCAGGCAGGAACAGGAATGCTGCTGCTTCCCGTGTGGCTCCACAAACAAACCTGGTTTAAAACAACATCTCATGTTTGTCAAGGAGCATTCCCTGGATTCAGGAGTTGATTTCCATCAACTCCTTCCCACAGGAAAAATGTCCCCCCTTCCCTGATCCCCTTACTCCCGTCACTATTTTCCCTTCTCGCCCTGGGGTATTCTAACTCAACAATTTCCAGTGAAGTCCCTGGATTAAGGGCTGTGTTAGAAATCACAAAGCTTCAGGAAAACATGGAGAGAGCAAACACTTGAGAGCTGTTCAAAGGACGGGTTGGACTGCTGGGATAAGCCTGAGGATAATGATTTTAAGGGCAAAAGCCAAGAGAGATGGAGAGGAGACTGCAAAGTGCAGTGCAGTCAAGAAAAATAATCTAGGAGAGAAAAGGATCCCTATACCAGAGTAACAACTTTCTTTTGGGCAGAAGGAGCTTAGGAAAGGAATGAAGAGCATAAGTAATCAGGAATCAAATCCATAAAGTAGAACAACCACAAAATGCAAAAGTTGTTCCACAAAAATGCTCCTTCCCTAAAAGTTTAAGTTGTACTTCAGCTTTATAAAAGGTTGGTTTAAGGACCAAAAGTCAAACACAGGTAAAAAAGCAAACCTCCTAAGAATAACAGACTAAAAATAGAAATCAAAATGAGGAATCCTAAATGGATCTTGAACTACAAGTACCAGGGATACTCGCGGTGAGGGCCAGCATTTTGTTCTCAGGCCACTTGTGAGGTGCCACATTCCTGCCTTCAGGGCAAGTCCACATTCCCTTTTACTCACTTCCAAATTTCTCAGGCACTTCTGGGCCAGAGGTTAAGTGCTCACTCCATTCCAGCCTGTGTGTGGAGGATTAAATCTAAATTCACCTGCCCATGAATGCCAATATTTAAGGGATAGGCCTCATAGCTGGCTTTCAACAGACAAGGAAACTGTGAATTCCCCTGGGAAATTACTCTGCCAAGAGAAAGGGATCCCAATTTTTGAGAGGCAGAACTACACCAGCCTTTAAAAAACAAAAAGCCAATGTTTTAAACGTAATTTTAGGAAATCCCTCTGCTCTATTTCTTCTACATTATGTTTCTAACTCCCACATCTCCCTGCTTTCCCAAATCCACAGCTTCCCATCGGGCAGGTTGGGGTGGGAGAGGCACGGGCTCACACCTTAAAACAAAACTCCTGAGCTTTTTCTGTAAAAGCCTGGGAGTGGCTCTGCAGCTGTCCAGTGGTGGTGACCTTTTGACACCTCTTGTTAACTTCATGGGAAGGGAATCAAACAAGTGGGAACTGGAGTGAACTGCCAGGCAGGGACCCAGCTGGGTGATTATGGCACAAAAAAACCCCCAGGAATTGGTCTGGGCATGGGTTCAGTCTCCCAAAAATGCAGAGCCAAGGCTGTTTCACGTGTGCTACTGATCATGGAGAGTTAAAGCAGCTGCTGGGCTACATTTGCAAATTGCTCAAGGAATGCAAGAAGTTGATTTAAGTTAATGTCAGAACATCCCAAATGAGAGGATTACCTTCAATCTACACTGAAAACCTCCACTTGGAGTTTCCTGACATTTCCAAAATCACATAAGATGAATATTCTCAGTGTATATTGATTTTTTTTATTTCCCTTTTCATGGAGTAAATGTGAAAGATTATCACCAGCTTGAGTGACCAGAAAATGAGAGGAGGAATATCTGTAAGTAGCAAAGAGCAGTTTGGAAATGAATCATCTCCTCACACACACAGAAATCACACACGAGTCCTGGCACTTGAGTTCTGCACAGAACTGGTGCTCAGCAGAACAATTCCAAGCACCTGGACACCAGAAAGGACCAACAGGAAGCCATAAAGCACATACCCCAACAAAATAAAAAAATGCAACTCCTGCTTTTCCATTCAGACAGGAATGTAAGATTAAAACAAGCTTTAAAATCAGCTGTAACCCTCATCCAAATGAGATTCTTCCCATTCACTCAGGAAAAGCTTTTTGGGCAGCAGGAGCTGTCCCCAAGTCACCTTCACCAGCCCCAGCCCTGAACAGCCTCTTGTGCACCAGTCCAGAATTATGTTTTTACAACTTTTATCCCAGTCCAGAATTACAATTTTTACCCCAATCCAGAACTATGACTTTCAGCATCACTCATTAACAACTTTTAAATATTGTATTAAGCTATAAAATTTGACTTTTTAAGCACCATTTCTAACAAAATGATAGAAATGATAGTTCCTATCAAAATGATTCAAGGGTTTTAATCTGATTCTGCTAAAAACTCACCTGGAAAGGATGGGTTGGCTGGGTAATATTCTAATTATATACCAGAAAACACCATTTCTGCTCGCCCTACAGAGTTTACTTTAAACCCCAAGTTTACTTTTCTGAAATGTTCTGACAAAGAGATTCCTACTTCTATACTTGAATATTACATGCTTGAAATATCCCAACACTGATCCATCCCTGTTTCCAACATTAACCTCCTCCCTCTCCAATACCAAGCAATGCCAAATGCAAATTCCTTATGCATTAAAAGATGCAATTGCAATGAAATATCCTCATCCCAGGATATTTATGATATGAACCACAGTCATCCAGGCCCCGAGGGAATTATTTTTGTGTACATGAAGGAAAACAAGGGGAGCTGAAGGATTCCATTAGCTCTTGTAACTGCCAGAAAAAGTCCTCCAAATTACATGCATCACTTTTTTATTTACTCCATGGCATCATATGCCCATATATCTACTCTTAAGAGAGGAGTTATAAATGTACCATTGGTTTCTTTTGACTTTTTTTTGTAGCATCATTATCTGTAAGTGCTTCCTGAAGGTCACTGGATGCAAACTATGTTTACTATTAAATTTATAAGTTCGAGAGAAAAGCAATGAAATACATTTGCACTTTTTTTCTTCCCTTTTTACCTTGCCCTTGTCAAAGTAATGGATAATTTCTTGATAGAGCTGATCTTTCAGCTGTCCTTGAGTAGCAGCTTGGTATCCATCCCGCTGGGTGAGATGTGCTGCACATGCTTCTTCTGACCACTAAATCACACAAAAAAAGGAGAAAAGTGAAAGCAAATCCAAAGGTATGAGTTCTGAAGTGAAATAAAAGAGAGGGGCTTTGTTTAAAGAAGTGGTACTGCAGTTAATGCACCAACAAAGGGTTTTTTCACAGCTGTGCCCTTTGCTTCCTTGGGCACAAGGAGCATTTATCTGGATGCTGTAATTGGAGGCTAATTACATCTATCAGCTGGAAGGGAGCTTCTGGAGGTGGCTTCCTCTCCTCGGTGAGTTTGATGAGAGTGACCTTGGCCTGCTGATGGCTACAACCCGCTGGGGATACAACGAACACCTCGCTTTATGTGAGAGAAACCCTGGAGCCCAGATCCATCAACACAAAGGGAAGGGCTGCAGGCAGGGAAAGGAGGTGGCTCAAACTTTCTGAGGATCTTCGGAGGCAGGGAAAGCATAATTAACTTTATCCAGCCTGTCTGCAATTAGCAGCTCTGGCTCTTCCAGCAAATGCCTGATGGATCAAGGGAAAGATGTCAATCACAGGAATCATGGAGTGGTTTGGCTTGGAAAGGAGCTTGGAGCTCATCCCATCCCACCCCTGCCATGGCAGGGACACCTTTCACTGTCCCAGGTTGCCCCAAACCCTGTCCAACCTGGCCCCAGAGGCAGCCACAGCTTCTCTGAGCAACTCTCGGATTCATTTCCAGAATTATTGCTACTTTACCTCCTGTATGTTATTAAATTTCACCCAATCACTTCTTGATATGGCCAAAATGTTTGTGTTTGGGTCATGCAGACACTCCTGACAGCTCTGCTCTGACCTCTGCTTCTGAGAAACACAAACCTGCTGGAGGCTGCAATGTGGTGGCATTTTTTTCAGCATGCTAAGAGCTGCTATCTTCTGTTAGTTTTGAACACCTCAATTTTGACAAAAAGGGTTGAAAACATATCAAAAGTCTCTTTTCTTGAGAGTGCTTCATCAGCTTGCAGTAATTTGGCCTCTCTCTCTCCACAGACAGAGCCTTCTTGCAGATTTAACAGTGATATTCTCACACGCTCTCAGTCCTGCCCTCGATGTGATCCCATTAAAATCAGTGGGATGAAATATCTGCCCGTGATGAGTGTCATTGAAAATCCTGTCCTGAGGCTTGACAGAAAAACTCAATTGCTCAGTTACACCCCCCCCAATATTGCTGCTCCTCAGGCAACACTGAACTCCTCCCTCCACTACGGGCTGCAGGAGCAGGGATTGAGATAGAGATTGATACACTTTTGTAATCAAGTAATTCCAGCCTCTAATGAAATTATACTTATAAACAAACATCCACTCAGAGATGAAAACCTGTGACAAATCCTACCCTGGCATTTGCTCTCTGCTATTGATTTGCATTGGAGGAAAGAGAAATGGATATTTCTTCCCATGAAGTTTTTCCACTGAATTCAAGAGTACATTAAGTGAGACACTCACCTGTTCTCTGAACACATTCCCTAAGAAAAGCCACAACTGGCTAAAATCTAATTTGAGGTCACAGAAAGTAAATTGTCTAACAAGTCCAAGCCACGCCAGGTGAAAGTTGGGAGTGATGTCTTATGGCATGGTTGATTCCATCATTTATTCAGGAACACAGCCTCCATGGAAGGGAATGAATCCTTCATCCTGTCTAAAACGTTCATCCATGTGAAGTGGGCACAGTGCTTTTGCACTCCAGATGAATCTTAGGGATGTTTCCTTGTGTAATAACCCTCTAATGATTTTAAAATACAGTAAATACATTTCAGAGTGTCTTAATTTAAATTGCACATGTACGCTCTGCCTCATATTTAGTCTTTTTATGGCTTGGATGCAGTTTGCTCAGCTGTGAAGTACGAATAATTCTCAGTGCATCCATCAGAAGGATCTCATTTAACACCTTCCCCTTTTCAACTTTTCAAAATAGATATTTGACACTCACACTTTGCTGGGGATTGCTGAAATTAAAGCCAGGATTGCTAAGAACAGTTGGCTGCTGAGGATGAGATCCATTTCCTGGATGAGGAGGGGCACCATGAGCACAGCAGGTTGCAATAACACAATCCCAGGCTGCTCTGGCTGGGAAGGGACCTTAAAGCCCATCTTGTTCCATCCCTTGCCATGGGAAGGGGAACTTTCCCTGGACCTGGAGGCTGCAATACACTTGCCATTGCAATGAGCAGGAGACCAAGGGGAAAGTGAAATTCTCATTTATTCTGTCCTTGACTCTCTGCCCCTGGGGGGATTGTATCCCTGAGGGGCAGCACTGCCAGAGGGAGAAAGATTTCTCTGCAGGTTGTGAAATGTGAAGAAGACAAACAGGACTAAATCAAATTCTTCCAAAACATCTTATCGCATTGAGATTTTTACTTTTCCCATTAACTGCTTCTCAGAATTAAAACATAAACCTAGGAATTCAATGATGACTCAGCTGTATTAAATGTGATTTCACAACACAAATGTCTGCTGGCAACAGCAGCATCTTCCTAAATGATAACCAGGAGAGCAAGATGGGTACCTGCTCCCACATTTGTGACATAAGCACATAAAGAAGCTGCACATTAGAGACAATATCTTCTCTCCAGAATATTTTCAGGGAGACAGACGCTTCTGAAGAACAGCTTCACTCCATTTCTGGCTGGCAGTGGATAGTGTTAAACACTCCAATGCTTTATTTCAGGCACTTTCTGCAGGTAACATGTTATTTGTGCATATTGCAGGCTACACCAAACATTCCTTGAAGAGAAGCAATATTGCTGTGCCTCTTCAAATGTGCTATCAACTGGGTAACACTGCATTAAAATTATATGCACCTTTAAAAGGCATGAACTTGGAAAGAAGGCCATTTGAATCTCTCTACAATTGTCTGAAATCCAAACTGAATTGGTTACAGACAGCCAAGAGCACTTGAGAACGGGCTCCAGCACTCCTTGCACAAAAGATCTGTGGAGAGCTCATTTACTAAAATACCTGGCTAGAGGCTTTCACATCTGGTACAATGTGGATACTTGCAATTTGGATTTTGTGGCGCTGACTTGACCACATCCCCTTCACTCCAGCTCAAGATGCACCTCTGCCATGCAGTGAAGTGCTGCTTTCCTCTGAGTGTGAATTCCACGTGCAAAAGAGAACCCAGCACAGAGCTGTTCATCAGCTGAAAGTGCAGATGTTCTGAGTGGCAAACACCCCCCTGGCTGGCTGCTGCTGGGATTTCCCAGACTTAGGATGTGTTTTGGGGTTTACCTTGAGGAGCTTTGCGTGCAGGAGTAAGGTGTAGGCAGCCTCTGTGTAGTTATCACACTCCTTGTGCAGGTCACACAGCTTGTACAGGTACCTGCCAGCAACAGAAACAGTGGCTCTCAGAAAGAGTGAGTTTAAGATGTTACTCAGTAATTTCTTCTGAAGATTATAAGGGTTCAAGTCTACCTTCAAACAAAAAAATATTTGTGGGATGGGTTAAAGTTCCCATTTCTGTGTGCAGACAACCTTTAGGACCATTTGCATTTCCACTGTGTTGTTTTTAATGGACACTCAGGGAATCATGGCATCATTAAGGCTGGAAAAGCCCTCCAAGATCATTGAGTCCAATCTTTGACTGAACATCACAAGAATGACTTGTGGAGAGTAATAAATCCAACCCAGATGTTGTGCAAGACAGAGCACTCTTATAGTTCAGATATGGGGACAGAAATAAGTTTCATTCTTTAACTTCAATATCACAACACATCTGGCAGGGGACTCTCTGCATTCGTTTGATGATTTTTACACAGACAATTAAAAAAAACCCCACAAAACTATTAAAAATTGTATTTTTAAAAAGCCAGTGAAAATACTTCAAGTTTGATATTCATTATAATTGATATCAATTATTCATTGATATTCATTCATTATAAGTTTGATATTATTATAAGTTTGTTAACAGAAACTGGACAGAATTTGGATGGGGGTTTGACAGTGAGAGACAATTTGTCTTTACAGAGATGCTGAACAGGGCAGACTTAAATAATAAGAAGTAGCTTCATGTGTTTGTCCACAATTATCAATCCTGCCTTTCCTATTCTTTCTGCAAACTTCTAAAAGACCAATTAAAACCATTTAAACAACAGGAAGAGAGTTCACAAGTGAAAATTCTTCTGAAAAGATAACAAGCACCTAAGAAAGAATAACGAGTAACATTCAGATACCTAAAGTAGCATTACAAACACAAACTTCATCGTTTCAGCACAACAGTGTAAGCAATAGTCAGCCAAAGCACAAATGGGGGCCTGTGAACCCTGAGGTTTACAGAAAGCATAACATTTCCATGGTCTGAACAGAGATTTTGAAAGCTTTAAGTTTAAAATAAGTATCAGTCAGGTATTATTTAATAGTTGTTTTTACTGCAAGCTATATTTTGTACCTCACTAGGAGGCAACATCATTCCTTTGCTCAGCCTTTGCCTTATTTGTTTTCTTCACGAACAGAAGAATTCTGGCTCCTGAGTATTTCAGTGCTCACTGTAATAGAACTGAAGGACTTGGAGAAAGGGGACAGAGATAATCTCCTGACTTTCACTTCCAGCACTCTGTTCTCGGTGCAGATAAGCTTTTGAATTACTTCAGGTTCAGCCAAGGTGTGATTTTTCATTACTCTTCTCCTCCAGCTCCCAAGTGACTGCTTAATATGAACCTAATTTCCCCAATTACAGAGCCTGTGTCAGGCAGTTTGTCACCAGTCATGTTTACCTACCTTATGTACATCTCTTCCCTCTCGATCTCCTTGTAGAAATTCTGAAAAACAACATAATTTGGTTACAAAGTCTTTGATTTCCCACTTCGGAATGTACACAGAACACGCTCCAAATTAAAAATTCATAATTGCGTAACATCAGCCTCCAAACTGCAAAATGAAATCTGCCTCCAGTGATGTAACACAAGTTATTCAACTCAGAAAATCAAATGCTGGGATGTTTCATGTTGCAGTGTTTTAGGGCTTATGTTTCATTGCAAAGGTTAAGAATTTGCAAGAACAATACTGCTAGAAATTTGCTCCTAGCATTTTCAAGTCACACATCATTAACCACTTTCAGCTGAAAATTCTCTAATGTACAACAAACCCGTAAATTTTAAGCAACAGTTGTTCCATGGATTGAAAACTCCGAACCTTCGTTGGGCAATACATCATCTGCTCTTGGATTCTAACAGTTTCCTTGGAAATAAAACGTTAGATTAGTGTTATTTATCTGGTTGCATATGTCAGACATTAGCATCGTTCTCCTCTGAGTGCCTCCAGCCTTGAGATAAACCGGTTAACAGTGCAAATATTGTAAATGCAAATATGATAAACTGAGGGAGAGATTCAAGGCATTTCTGAATCTAATTTCAAGTTTGCCTCCAAAATTTAAAATATATCTAAAAAACCCATAATACCAAGAAAGTCCTTCTTCACTGAATTAAATATATTTCAATGCTACATTAAAGGAGTTCGAGGAGGCGCTAAAAGAGCACAAAGCCAGTCGCAAAAGAGGGATAAATCCAATATAAAAGTGATCCTTTTAAAGAGAACTGGAATGCAAGACAGAAACCACATTTCACAGAGAAATAATGGCTTATTCCAGGATTATTTAAGTTGATATAACTGCTTATTAATTTTGGGTTCAATTCAGAAAACGAACTGCCAACGCCACCAGTGCCCCATGTCCCCAAGTGCCACATCCACGTGGATTTTAAATCCCTCCAGGGATGGGGACTCCACCTGGGCAGCTGTGCCAGGGCTGGACAACCCTTTCCATGAAGGAATTTTCCCAAATATCCAAACTAAACCTCCCCTGGCCCAGCCTGAGGCCGTTCCCTCTGCTCCTGTCCCTGTTCCTGGCAGCAGAGCCCGACCCCCCGGCTGTCCCCTCCTGGCAGGAGCTGGGCAGAGCCACAAGGGCCCCTGAGCCTCCTCTGCTCCAGGCTGAGCCCTTTCCCAGCTCCCTCAGGAGTTCTCCAGCCCCTTCCCAGCTCCCTCAGCCCCTCCTGGGGCTCCAGCCCCTTCCCCATCAGCACTGGCTTAAGTGCAGATGAAAACCTCCAAGTTAAACGACCGTCAACACAGACAAATTTAATCCCAGGAAAACCTCAGGATGAATAAAGTCCCAATTAGGAACTCTTGGAGACCTCATGTGGGAATTGTGCTGAGTTTCAACCCTGGGTTGGATTTTTGCAAAGGCCTGAATTTCACTTCAGGTACCTGGAGAATGATGAAAATGATACCTTAAGTTTTAGCTTTTATATTTTTTAGATTCTGTGCTGGTTTAGTGGGCAGTTTTAGGTTTCATATTGAGTGCTGCTGAGCTCTCTTCACAGAGCAGGGAGAAAAAACAATTCCTTCTCTGGCTCGGGACCAAGGACAA
The DNA here is from genome assembly GCA_013390105.1 of Tichodroma muraria. Classification (NCBI taxonomy): domain Eukaryota; kingdom Metazoa; phylum Chordata; class Aves; order Passeriformes; family Sittidae; genus Tichodroma; species Tichodroma muraria. Next base: position 72,804 of record WAAG01019806.1, read on the forward strand.
CTTTCAGGCCCAAGAACAAACCCAAAGGTGAAGGGAGAAGGAAAGACAAGGAGGATGGAGCTTCATAACCTGAAGCTGTAGTTGGACAATTTGACTCTAACATGCCCATGGACGAGAACTTATAAAAGTGTGAGACCTCGTGATAGGGGGCCCATTTTGTGCCCATTTGGGTTCATCTTGGGTGTGGTCTGACGGGGCTCTTGTGTGGTCCACGTGTGCCATTGAGGCCTTTTAATAAATCCCTACTTTATCCTCTTGCTCTGTCTGGTCTCTGTTCCAGGTCAGCCTCTAGCAGGCATCAAAAGGCTGAGCGGGCCCCTCAGGGAGAACGGGAGTGTAAAATCAAGCCAAAGTTTGAAATCACGGCGGCTGCAAGCGACAGAAAATTCTGCCCTGCGCCGCTTCCCGGCGTTTCCCGGGGACTCCTTGGCTCCAGCAGGCCTGGGCTCGGGGTCTCACAGTGACTGGACCTGACAGCAGCAAATCCCCCACAAAATCTACCATCTGCAAATGCCTGACGAATTCAGCTGCCAGAAACCAGCATCAGGAGATGCTGGTGGGGGACACCTGGAGAAAACAAAGCCAATCCCCAAGGGTTCCACGGCTCCCCCACGGGGATGGCGAGAACTCCTGGGAGGAGGCTCCCAGTGTTCTGATGAAGGGAAGGAGAAACAGCTTCACCTTCCCAAGGAAATTCTCTCAGTTTGACTCACTGTGATTTATTTTTTTCCCATCCTGCTAGGAGAACTGCAGGATTTTTAGGATTACCAGGGTTCTGCTCGGGAGGACGCCGTGACCTTTCTGCGGGCAACCCAACAGCACTTGCTGCATCACCAGCAGGTGACAACTCTCCAAGTTCCTCCTCTGTGCCCATTTCCCAAACATTCTGATGCTTTCTGATGTGCAAAGAGAGGAAAAACAAACTAAAAATAAACGCCCCATTTCGGATTTGATGCCTCCATCTCCTCTCTTGCTCCAGTGGGCACCGTTTTGTTTATGGCTGATGAGATGGGGCACTGTAAGGGCTGCACTGCACGAGGTCAGGACTGCATTAGACGCAAAAAAAAAAGCTAAAAACTACATTATATGCAGAAAAGAAAGCTGCAAACTATTTACTCAGCTCTTTCCTGAATAAAATCCATCAGCCAGATCACATAAATGATAAACACTGGCTGTGCCTCATGTATTTAAGCAAAATCAAAGCTTTGATGATGATCTGGGGAGGAAAGCTTGGAATCCTCAGTGGCAAACAGTGCTAGTGGAAAAATCAAATTTAGTTCAGGTTATTTTGGGGTCTCTGAAAGTTATTTTTCGTACAAGACCATGATGTGTGTGAGTACAACAGGGACAATATATTTCTTCCAACTCCAGCCCAAATGGACCAAGATTTGTGTATGGAGTGGACACTCCAAAATTTCAGGATCTAAGAGGAGGAAATTTCCTATCTGTGAGGAAAACAAGCCAAGCTTTTCCTCGTGTGAATGAAATAGTAACTCCAATTCCTTCAAATAATTTGAATAAAGGGGCTGAGCAGAGAGCAGAATATAAACGGGATTGCAAATCCATGGAAATTTTGGGAGTAAGTTGCAGAGAACTCTGACATTCTGTATGTCAAGTGGCTTTCAGCACAGAGTTGTTTATACATCAATTGTAAATGTCAATGAACAGGCCCTGTAACATTTCTCCTTAAATCTTTCTGTAGAAACAATTAAAGAAGGGATAATCCGTGTTCTCACAGATTCGCCTTCACCAAAATAGGAAAAAAACAGGAAAAAAACCTAAAGCATTCCAAATTTCCCTGAGAATCCCAACACACACTCTGCTTGACACAAGCCCTTTGTTAAAGGTGCAGGATTCTGAGGGTAATGGGGGTTCGGGTGATTTTATGGTGATTTTGTGGTGACTTCGTGGCAATTTTGTAGTGATATTGTGGTAATTTTGTGGTGATTTTGTGGCAGTCTTGTGGTGATTTTGTGGCAATTTTATGATGATTTCGTGGCAGTTTTGTGGCGGTTTTGTGGCAATTTTGTAGTGACATTGTGGTGATTTTGTGGTGATTCTGTGATAGTTTTGTGGTGATTTTGTAGTGATATTGTGGCGATTCTGTGGTGATTTTGTGGCAGTTTTGTGGTGATTTTGTAGTGATATTGTGGCAATTCTGTGGTGATTTTGTGGCAGTTTTGTGGTGATTTTGTAGTGATTTTGTGGCGATTTTGTGGTGATTTTGTGGCAGTTTTGTGGCGATTTTGTGGTGATTTTGTGGCGATTTTGTGGTGATTCTGTGGTGGTTTTGTGGTGAT
>WAAG01019806.1:75355-98539 GCA_013390105.1 Tichodroma muraria
TGTGGCGATGTTGTGGCAGTTTTGTGGTGATTTTGTGGCGATTTTGTGGTGATTTTGTGGCGATTTTGTGGCAGTTTTGTGGTGATTTTGTAGTGATATTGTGGCGATTTTATGACACTTTCGTGGCGATTTTGTGGCGATTTTGCAGTGATTTTGTGGTGACTTCTCGGGTGATTTTGCAGCCACTTGTGGCGATTTTGCTGTGGTTTCGCAGTGATTTGTGGTGATTTTGCAGTGATACGAGGTGATTTTGCGGCGATTAGTGGCGATTTTGCGGTGATTTGTGATTCTCCTGCTCACCAGCACGTTGACGGTGCAGCTCATGCGGTTCTCCTTGTTCTCGTCGTGCATGATGGTCCTGTAGTCCAGCAGCCTCTCCATCAGCCGCACCACCAGCTTCACGAAAGTCTCCCCACTCTTTGCCAGGTATTTGTGCTTCCTGCAGTGCTCCAAGAGACTGAAAAACCAATTAAGTTCGCCTTGTTAATCACACGCTGAGAAAAACCTTGACTCAGGTGCAGTTTTAAATATTGCGCATCGTTAACAGATTTTAATTATTTCTGGGCTACAAAGTTCATTGTAGTCTAATTGCTCTCTCTCCTGACTTCCCCGTGACATAAATTTTGCTGCTGATCAACACTTACATTTTGTCAAATAACACTTTGTACTGCTCATCTCCACGGCCTCCTTCCACTTCGTGATCCAGTTTGGTGATGATCTCGTTCTCGAACTGTAATTAAACAAAGCAAGCGTAAATAATCAGCTGGCAAATATTTCACTTTATTACTGTAGCCTCAATGCCTCACAGATTGGTTGGGTGCCTCGGTGAGACGTTTAGCCCCTGGTTTAAAGCTTGATTGACTTTTAGAGTTTGCAGTCTCTGGTTTTAGACTCTCCACGATGATCTCCTGTCCTACAAGGACTTCTCTGGTTGAAGGAATCATTGGCCACGCTGTTCAGTGAAGTGTAAGTATTTGCATTATGGAAAACTAAAGAACGAGATTAATGACAGGAATTGAGGGCAGGGAGAAAGGAGACACAGAATGTCCCCAGCAACAGAACTAATCGCAAAAATGCTGGAAGCTCTCTGAGAGAGGAAAGGCAACACCTGGGGCTGGATAACCCTGCTGGCTGCACCCCCCAGCATCCCTGACACCCCTTTCTAGCAATCAGACACTGACTGGAGGACACAACCTGATCAAGCTGCTAATAAACCCTGCAGAAGGGAAGGGAGTAGTTTCAAACAACTCCAGAATAATTTTATTTGGGCAATATTAAAAGAATGCAAACTTAAGTGGCCATGAGAATATGTTTCAAATGCAAACTGGGTAATTCCCTGGATTTTTAGTGATTACAGAGGGCTTCAGCTGTTGCTGCTAGGAATGGATGTGAACTGTCAGCGAAGGAAGGCTCACTCTAGGCCTGCTGCTCTGTAACGAACCAGTGAAGTCACCTAATTCCTAATTCTTCATTAAATAAGCACAGACAGCACCAGGATTAAAGACAGAGATCTCAGCAGGAGGGGCTGGGTGAGCTGGGAGCCCGTGGCAGGGGCATGGGAGCCCAGTGCTCACAGTGGGAGTTGGGTGACAGAACAGTTGTCACCAGGTTTTTTCGCTGTCACTTGCTTAAGCCACCCCTAAGGACACTGAGGAGAAGTAAAGGGCCCCTGCACAAGAACAAAGAGTACCAACATTTTGTAAATGTCAAGAGATGTACTTAGCATCTGCAGGTGATATTAACAGTATGTAATGTACCCATGGAGAAAGAATGGATTGTCTGGATCACAAAATATTCTGGGTTGGAAGGGACCCACAGGGATCATTGAGTCCAGCTCCTGACCCTGCAGAGACACCCCAAAAATCCCACTGAGAGCACTGTCCAAACATTCCTGGAGCTCTGGCAGCCTCGGGGCCGTGCCCATTCCCTGGGGAGCCTGGGCAGTGCCAGCACCCTCGGGGGGAAGCAGAACCTTTCCCTGAGATCCAACTGCAACCTCCCTGACACAGCTCCAGCTGTTCCCCCAGGTCCTGTCCCTGGTCACAGTGAATACAATGAATCCATTATTAAAATAATGATAGGAAAATGAGAAAAGGCAGGATAATGCAATCCACCCCCTCCCAGAACCAACCACTTTCCCACAGTACCAGAGCATTGAGTAAAGCACTGAAACAACACAATGATGAAACAGAGAAGTCACAAGAATCCTGTTCCCTAATGAGCCCAGAAAGAAATTGACTTTCTAACCCAATGTGAAAAATGACACTTGCTGCCAGCCCCAGCCCTTCAGGAGATGTGTATTTTAGGATGAGATTACTCAGATACAGAAGAGCAATTACATTTGTCATGCAGGATCTCGAGGATCTTCCCACTATCAGTTTTACTTAAATCTCTGTAAATCCACGCTTTGTTGGGCCATTTCCCCTAACAGCCTCTTGGGCTGAACAGAGCCAGACTTGTGGCATTTCAGGGGTTTTAAGGATTATTAACAATATCTTTGCTCTTCAGTCATGCCTGGTATTTCTCATGGAGTTACTGTGATGCAGATCACGGCATGCAGATGAATAAATGTTATTTAACATCAGCTAAAATTCCTTCTGTGGTCTTTCCATGGAGGAAGGTTTTCTCAGTACCAGCTGAAGTTTATGGAGCTCTGGAGGTTTATCATCTCCCATGATGGGAGCAGGAACGTGACCCTGGAGCTGCACAAGTCAATGGCTCTGGGACACTGCACCTGGCATCTGTTGATAAACTCCATTTTTCCTTTTCTCTGTTTTTTTTTTTCCTAATGCACTGAGTTTTTTTAAAATGCATTACATTTAATTTAATGCATAAATAAGCCTGCAATTATTGTGATGGGATTTAGTCTCAAATGAAGAACTGCCAAATCTCCAACATTTCCATTAGAGCCAGTGCCACTGTCTGAGGCCCTTTCTGGAGGCTCTCGGGGGAATATCTGCACCATCAGTGAGCCACAATCCCATCCTCCTGTTGACACTGAAAGCTTGAGGGGTGATCCCAGGATATTTTTATTCACTTTTCCTTGCAGCTGATCAAGATCTCGGCTTCTCTTTAGGATGAGAATTTGAACTTGAGCAAACAGCACATACAGCGCTTCCTCTGCCTGTGACAATCTCCCACCCGGAGCAAATAAATCGGGGTGAGCCGTCTCATGTCAACTCAACTGATCACTTTTGGGCTTGGGTTTACCTCAAGGAAGGCTGAATTTGTAGCACTGGCTGACAAGTTAATTTTGCTGTAGATGAGAAGGACTTCCAGCCCTCCAAGCTGCTATAAATTCATTTTGATGTGGGCTAATAATAATTTGCCATATAAAATTCAAGTGACAGATCACACCACCAGAAATTAGTCCTAACGCAGAAATGGCACACAAGTACAGCAAAACTTTGCTTGGAGGTTTTTATGAAAGTTGGTGGTTACTCCCAATGGTTTCATCTGTTCTCTTTCCTATTTTTCCACAGCATTCAAACTGGGGAACAGATCTGGAGCCATTCAGAATGATGGGATCATTTTGGAGGCCACTGCATTACCTTTCTCCCTTGCTCTCCAGGTGGAATGAGAGAGGATAATTGATATTTTCCAAAAGGCCAGAAATCAAGGAAAGCTTACACATTTACACTTCAACTGTCGGTAATTAAAAAATGTTACTTATTGAAACCAATCCTCTGTGGGGGATTAGTTACTTGGATTTGAATGTTCAGTGGGATCACAGGAACTGGGAGAGTCATTTACTTGTGTCCCGTCTGCAGATCCACAGCACGGGGAAAGGGAGGTTAACCCAGGGCTCAGAAGAGGCAAAAAGACTTAATAAAGAATTATAGATTCTGAAAGCCAAGAGAGATTCAGATAAACTAGGGGAAACTTCTGACTAAGGGGAATTAAATCCATCTGAAATTCATCAATAACCAGCACGTGAAAATCAAAACGCTGGTGTGACTGTTTGGTGACACTGAGATTTATTGTTAAATGTTAGAAAAATCCAAACAAGCAGAACGTGGTATCAGCAGTGACGCAGGTCCGGAGAAGGTTGAGTTCAAATTTACGCAAAGAGTGCTGGTAGGAAATGAGGAATGAAGCCACAGCTGGGAGGAACAGGCACCGACACCAGGAGCTTTCCATGCTCCAAATTCCACATTCCAGCTGAAGGGCTTTCCTTCCTGCTGTCACCACAGGATCCATCCCGCTCACCTGAGCAGGCCCTGAGCAATCAAACCAATGCTCTTTCATGGCTCCCGTGGCTCTGACAAATTCCCTTTGATCCGGAGGCTCTGCTCCTGAAACTGGCCAAGGGAGAAGCCAAGTGGAGAAGGAGGTGCCTCCTTCCACAGGGAAGCTTCAGTCCCACACTGGTTTTAGGATGGGATTCCTGCTTTGAGGCACAGGCAACTTTGAAATCTTATAAAGGCTTCAAAGCACCTTCAGAGGGAGAGGACAAAATGGGCAACTCCAGGTTTTAATTCAGTTGGCCTTAATATAGTTACGTAAAAACAAGGGGAATTTATCTTGTTCTGTCTCAAAATACACAGGGAGAAGAAAAACAACCCCTCCTGTCTGTTCCTGGTTTTACCAGGCTAACCCAAATCCTCCTGAAATGAAAACCACCACAGGGAAAGCTGCCTGTTTATCACACAAACCATCACAGCATCGGAGGCCTGCAAAAAACTGCAATTCCTCCCCCACAAATCATGAGGTTGATACATCTGCTGGAGAAGTGGAGCCAATCTAAACCCTTGTTGATGTGACTAATAAGGTTAGATAATTGGATTTCTGGCAGATTAGTTTAACAGCAGCCAACCATGCCATTTGGAAGTTCTCTCTGGAAGCAGTGCTGGACAAGGATAATTAGTACTTGCATATAAAAGATATAAAGCAGCACATTACATCGACCCATTAAGCATCAAAGCTTGCCTAGGTACTGGCAATATTAAAAAAAAAAAAATTATATCTATTTCTATCACTTCAACACAAAAGACAAAGAAAATGAGCAAGGAATCTACAGACCAGGCAAGCCCCACTTCAGTTCCTGAGGAAACCACAGAGCAAGATCTCATGGAAGGTTTTTCCAGGTACACAAAGGGCAAGAAGGTGACTGGGAAAAGCCAATTTACCAAGCTGAACATGAGAAAAAGTGTCCCCCTTCAATGGAGCCTAAATGTGTCCTGGATTGCAGCAGCAAGAGCATGGCCAGAGGAGCAGCAGGACTATTGCACTTGTTGAACCACGGCTGGAATTCCGTGCCTGGCTCTGATCCACCAGCTTAGAGAGACCCTGAGAAGCTGGAGATGGTCTAAAGGAGGGCCACCCCCATGGGCAGAGTGCTGCAGAACCTGCAGTGGTTGAAGGAATTTGGTTTGCTCAGCCCAGAGAAAATCCAGCTCAAACATTCCAACACCTAAAAGGAGCTCAGAGAGGAGATGGAAGCAGAAACAGACACAAGCTGACCCAAGGAAATTCCACCGGGAAATAAAAAGCAGAAAGTCTGAATCTCAGAATCCTGGAATGGCTGGGGTCGGAAGGGACCTTATATCATTCCAAACCCCTGCCACAGGCAAGGACACCTTCCAAAGGCCAGGATTAAACCCTGGAATAGCTCACCCAGAGAAATGCTCAAACAACCCTCACTGGAGATACTCCAAACTGAGCTTCAGGTGGTCCCAGATAACCCAAACTAAGGCCCAGATTACTTCCAGAGGTCCCATCCAGCCCAGACTTTCCTTCAACCCTCTGCTTTTCCCAAGCCTGTGATCTTCATTCCCCGAAGGCCAACCTGAGATACTGAGCAAGCTCAGAACTGCATGATCAATGGACAGATTGATTATTCCTAGTAGGATGTGGCTGGTTCCTCCAAACCCATGGAAGAGGGAGTTGTTACCTCTGCATCTGTCCTGTCAGTGCTACATCCATAAAGAAGGTACACTGCCACAGGGAATATATGTCAGGTAAAACCTCAGACATCTCTGACTTGAGGATGAGGCATTTTTCTACTCAAACAGCAAACAAAAAACCCCAAACCCCCTAAGTGAAATATTTAGGACATTCATTTATTAAAATCAGCCAACTATTCCACACAAAGCTTGTTTCCTTCTGTCAGGAAAACTGAGGGCCATAAATTCAGCTATAAAGTTACCCTTGGATTTTTCATGATCTATATAATTGTACAAATAAAAAATGACAAGCAACAAAAGAGAGCATCTGACAGGAAACTGTTTAAATGGCATCCCAGCGAGCATTTCAATCTTTATAGTAGCACTGGAGTCAAACATGAGAAGAAATGATTATGCAGTAATTGGATGAAGCCAAAACACAGTTCACAACCTCTCCACACACCATCCAGCACAAAACAAATCAAAGCAATAAAGCTGATGCCATTTCCCTTGCTTAAGTCTCCCCACGCAGATTTTCATTTACTCTGCCTACAGATTTATTAAGAGCTGCTTCTCAATAGCAGTTCACAAGAAAAGTATGGAAAAGGATAAAGCTTTTCATCCAAGAAAGAAAACTGCCAATAGAAAGGGAAAAAAGCAAACAACACATGTCAAGCTTTATTGCAAAATTCACAAGGTCATATCCTGAACTGACAGCAGTCTCACAGTGGGAAGGAGCTCCACTGGCTTAGTCCAAACCCTGCCTGGCCTAACTAGTCTTAAACTCAATCCATAAGCAAAGTTTCAGGGGAAGCAATGTCAGATGAATGATATCAGGAAACTTTCTTTCAGTCCACTTGTCTTTCAAAAGTCGAAGCTATCAGGAAAAGATGGTGTGTGTGCATTCAAGGGCTGCCCTCAGCAGGTTCAAATAAAACAGAATAAAAATGCTCCATTGCTATTTGAGATTTTGCAGTGCCTGTAGAGCAAGAAGTAGTACTGGCAGTGCTGGATTGTTTTTTCCCTCTTCAAAATCCACAAAATAGTAAGGAAAATCAGAATTATAAGAGAGTAGAGATGATAAATCCTTACAGGTTATACTTTTGCCATATTATGAGGCTTTCTTTATGCCCAATTTATCTCAGGAGCAAACTCCTTGTGTGAGTCACAGTGACAATTTAAGACATCTGTCTTTGCTCCTGTGCCATAACCAAAGGTTTCATTTACTAAATGCAAATTTCTCCTTCAATAACCACTTCAAACCAACAGATAAAAACTCCCCAGCCCCTCAGGAGTTACAGGAAAAAAGCAAATCCATAATCATATTATTCCTTAGAAAAATGAGATATAACAAAACTCCTCATGTTTTGTCAAAGAACAGCCAAATCTTCCTCACTTTAAATTTTAAATGTCTACACCTCTCTGCTTACCCTCTGGAAGCTTCTGGTGGAGTGGAACTCACACTGCATCATGTCAAAGAAGATGGGGATCGTGGCCTTCCGCAGCTCCGTTTCCGGGATCAGCGTCATTTCCAGGATGGGCCCCACCATTTCTGGGATGAACTTGATTTTATGCTGACCTTTAGGAGAAAAGATGCATTTCAGAGTGAACAACCCTTAGCTTTGCTAGAAGATGTAAAAGCTATAAATCCTCACGGAGCATAACAAATTGTCTTTTAATATCTAGCTCTACTGAAATACTTTTTCCTATTATTTGTATTTATTTGATGATGATGATGATGATGATGATGATGACCACCATTGTAATTATTATCATTAATTCCACAGCAGGGGAAGTAGTGTATAAACCCAAATCAAGAGGAGTTGTTGAATCAGTCGTCAAGCTGGGACTCGCCACATTTCCCACTACAAATTTTCGCACCCAGATTTCCAGGTTTTATTTTAAAACACAATGTGTGGCTGGCAGGGAGAGAGGCTAAAAGGCACATCACTTGTATTAACTTATTTAGACTCCTGTGTGAACAAAATGTTCTCGGTGTCAGTCTATCAAAATGTCACCACGAGTGCAGCCTAACAGAGCCTCGAGACATGAAAGCACAGCTCAGCCAGCCCACAATATGTCTCCTCTCCTCGGAGCTGAGCTGCCTGCAAAACCTGACTGCAGATTCAGCTTCCCAAGAGGAAGCTGCTCCTCCCCCCGTCCCTGCTCTGCTCCACACAGAGAAGGGAAATTAAAGCTTAGCAGGAGCGTGGCACCTAATAAATACTGGCCTAGGAAAAAGGAGCAGCTTACTGTTTGTATTATTGGCTAAATGGATGCAGAGTGTGTGTGCTGCAAATTATCTGGTGAATAAGTCCATGGAAAAATCATCAGGACTGGAGTTGAGAGTTGAAAAATCATCAGGTTGGAGTTGGAAGTGACATTGAAGTTCATCCAATTCCACCCCTGCCATGCAGGGACACCTTCCACTATCCCAGGTGGCTCCAGCCTGGCCTTGGACACTCCCAGGGATCCAGGGGCAGCCACAGCCTCACCCTGTGCTGGTATTTCATCACCTCACTGTATGATAGTGCTGGAGCACAGCCCTGAGAGCTCCAGGCAGAAGTTTAGGAAACACAAACACAAATACATTTCCCCATCTGCAACAGGCTGGGATCCATTGGGAGCTCAGGACAGAGCTGGAGACGTCCCTCACAAATGCCCTGTTAGGGATGTTCACAACCAGATTCAAACACTGTCTCTGCCCAGTATCGTGCTTCAGGCCAGATTCTTTGGAGTCCAGTCCTCAGTTTCCTCCAGCTCTCAAACTCTTGCTTCCCACTGCAGTTACCAGTGGTATAGGAGAGAAACAGATTTCAACTCATTTTTATTCCACTGCACTGCACCACTGTGACAGTAACCAGTGAAGTCTTTAATTGGTAGTTTCACTTTGACCAGAACTAACATAAATCTCAACAAATGTAATCAAGAAAAATCCTTTACCACCAACTTTTTTACCACGCTCCTTTTTTTAGCAGATATAATTTAAGTTCCTTGATTTGGCAAACTCCTGAATCCTATTAGCATTTAGCAATCGGATCAGGGCAAATTAATACTCAACGAAAACGGTGACTTTGGGTGCTGCTGCAGTGCTGGGGGCTGCTCAGGAATATCAAGTGAGAGGCCTAAAGCCTCCCTCAGTCTCCTACAAGGATTATTACATTGGGCCTCTCAGGTGACAGATTTCTTGTGTTATGCCTGAGGAGTGTCGGAGTCAATATTGCAGAAAACAAATAACGGTGACAGAAGTTGTTCATCACGCGCAGATTGAACGCTGCGAGTTCCCCCTGTGCCACGGAGGGTTTTTCCATTGCCTCAAGCACAGGAATTCCCTCGGAAGAGGAACATCTTTTGAACTTGAGCTGTGAAAAATCCACACAAGATTAGAATCTTCGATTTGATGGTGATCAGTTTGCAGCTCTCAGAGGGAAGCCCCAGGAGTGGGAGCCCTGGGTGACATCTGTCCCACGCGCATCGGTGGTGACACGCATGGGTTCGCTGTGACAGCCTGATCCTGGGAGATGCTGGGCCACTAAAGAAAGCATTGGGAGCAAAGCAGGAAGGGAAACAATCCTCCCCTGGCCCCCCAGGGCATCCATCCCCCAGTCTGATGAACAACCCAGCCAGGAATTCACCTTTCTCCTCTCTGCGGGAGTGTGGGACCTCCCACGCAGAGACTCCAAATGTGACAAGTCTGGGAGAAAATGGAGGAGTCTCTTCTGAAAACCAACTTGCGCAGCTGCTTTAGGAATCACATGCAAAAGAAGCCACTTTGAATATGCAAAACCTTCCCCTTGCAGCGGCTTGTCCCGGCCATGGGATGTGTCCCACAGCAGGAAGGGACCTCACCACAAACCAAACCCAAGGTGCTCTCCTTGCTGGATAACATGTGATCCTCATTTCCCAGATTCTTCCCATTTCAATTTGGGCCCCAAAAACCTGTGAGTAACTTGCCAGCAGCCTCCCCTGTCCCCTGGGTTGGCTGGGAACACGCCTGACTAATCCAGAGAGGGTTATGTGTAATGACTTCTATTTATGTAACACCCAAAGTTCAGGGCTATTTTTAACCCTGGCCTTCCCTCCAACGACAGCGAGGGCCCTGTCAAGACACCTTTGGTGACGTCAGCCCTGGGGGGGGGTGGTGGCACTCGCTGGAGGACACCAGCAGCCATTCCCCTCCACCTGGAGGAGTTTCTCTTCCCCATGTCCCCCCAGCTGGAACAGACATCACCAATAACAGCGCTGCCCTCCCAGCTGCCTTTCCCTGGGCACCCTTCCCACCAGGATGTCACCTGAGATGTCACCACAATTGCTCTGCCACACAACCGTGGGAGCATTAACCACTGCACCCCTGTGCACACCACCTCCTGTCAGACTCTTGGCTCCGTTGGCTAAGTTGCATCACAAAAACCTATTCAGTTCCTTTTTTTGAGTCCCTGCATTTCCAAGACAGGCCACGGCCTGCTTGATGCTTTTTTGATGCTTAATGTCTCAGCATGGTTTAAGAAGCCCCAGTTTCAACAAAAGAGTGAGTCAAAGCAACACATTTTAAAGTTCAGGTTGTGGTATGGAAGGAAAAAAAGCCTCTAAAGTGCTGCTCTGCACTATAAATGTTCTTTTATTTTTTTTCCTGCTCATAAAAATAGGAAGGTGTGAGTATTGAGGCCCCTCCTGCATCAGCAACAGGCAGCCAAGTAAAAACTTTAAGAATTCTTACTTCACTGTTTAATTTCAGAAAAAAATTTTACTTTTAAATGTGCATTATAGCTGAAGGACTGCCTTGGTCCCAGCTGGGGAGTTTTAACGCAGCAGGCATCGTGTGTTAATCATGGTATTTAGAAACAAAACCTGAGGAGACAAAATACTAATTTCTGAGGCTCTTCTACACCCTTTAATCCATAAATCAAAAGTCAGGGTGGTTTGGTTCCATCACATCTCATGCACAATGGCACAAACATAAAAATCCTGTGCTCAAGAACTCCACAGTTCCAGCCTTTCACTTCTGATTTGGTTTCTGAACGTACACATGAATAATTTGATTAATGCAGTGCAGCTTCCAAGATAAAAGTGTCAGGCACCCCCCAATCGATTCCCATGCAGTGGGAAGTTGGAATTCCTTCTTAATTGATGCTGTGACACAGATGAGATTGGTGAGGAGCCAGAAGTTAAACACGATCCATGAGTTTAACACGGACTCTCTGTGTGCCAAAGAAGATGAGGAAAATCAAGGTGCTGCTCAGGAGAAGCACAAAGGCTGCCTTGGACTCGGGTCCTGCCTCACATTTACCTTTCTCTCCCAGCTTTTCTTGGGAAGAGCAGCAATTTCCCGACTCCCTCACATGTGGGATTTTGGCATTAATGATCCCATTAATGGATCTTAGAGAATCACAGATATTAAAGCTTGAGGAGGTCACATAGGCATCTTACCTGGATAATCTCCTTTTATAAAAAATCCATTAAAAATAAAAGGCTTTCATGACAGCACAGAAAGAAATATTGAAGAAAACACTACCCCTTGTGCCAATCGATTCCCAAAACTGCAGGGGAAATTATTATCCTTGTTAATGGTGAGAAACTGAACCCTGGAGCAACTAAATAACCTGTGAAGAGCAGACAGTGACAGCAGCAGTAGTGAAAGGCACAATGCATTCCACAAAGCCTAGCCTGGATAAAACACCCTCAGTTAACAACAGCTGGCTGGAAAAGTCTGCATCAAACTTTCTACTTTCAGTCCAGTAAATTCTGGGAAAAGTTTAAGAAACCAAAGAGGACAGAAATATTAGTGGAGACAAAAGGTGAGAGAGCTGGGCAGGGGCTCAGCCTGGAGCTGAGGAGGCTCAGGGGCCCTTGTGGCTCTGCCCAGCTCCTGCCAGGAGGGGACAGCCGGGGGGTTGGGCTCTGCTGCCAGGGACAGGGACAGGAGCAGAGGGAACGGCCTCAGGCTGGGCCAGGGCAGGCTCAGGGTGGATATTTGGGAAAATTCCTTCAACAAAATGATTTACAAGCACTGGAAGGGGCTGCCCAGGGCAGTGCTGGAGTCCTCATCCGTGACGGGATTTAAAATCCACGTGGATGTGGCACCTGGGGGGACAAGGGGCACTGGTAGCCTTGGTAGTGCTGGGCTGGACTCGACCTTTTCCAACCTTCATCATTCCATGACTCCATGACTGGGGGCCTGGAAGAGGGAAGGATTTGGCTAATTACTCACCCAGAGGCTGCCAGCATCCCACGCTGGCTGATGCAGCAGCAGGCACGACACTGATTTTATTACCTGCCTGTCAAGTCACATCTCAGTCGTGCACTAAGCTCTAATCTGTTCTCCAGACACTTAATTCACCCAAGATGCTTCTAATAAAAGTGAACTCAGCTGCTCTCTGAAGCCTGTTCTCATCATTCCAGCAGATAGGATGCAAATTCTGTGATACCAAATACTTATGAACCCTTGGCACTTTCTTAGAGATGCCGTGGGTTTTCAACTCTCAGCAACAACAGCTCAGCCAGAGATAGAAGTGAAGTGGCAAACGCGTTTATTTCTGATCATTTAAGGAAGTTTTGATAAAACTCAGAAGAGCTGAAGTGTCTGTGCTGTTAAGCTCAGGAAAATGAAATCTGGCAGACAAGAACACTGAGGTCACAGTAAATACTCAGTTTCTCATGAAATTCAATCCCTACAAAGCAAATTATACCCAGAGTGCAGCCCAGGCTGGAGAGAGGCAGAGCTGCCTCATTTACCTACGAGCTCCAGGGAGGTCCAGCTTCCCTGGCTCTCCTGAGTCACTGATGCAGCCAGACAAGGCTGAAAAGCAGAGTTTAAGCAGAATTTCCAGGCTGAGGTACGAAGAACCTTTGGGCACATCCATTTTGCTACAGTCCCAGGTACTTCATTCCCAAGTGAGTAAATATGTATTTTTTTCTGGTTTTCCTGAGTCACTGATGCAGCCAGACAAGGCTGAAAAGCAGAGTTTAAGCAGAATTTCCAGGCTGAGGTACGAAGAACCTTTGGGCACATCCATTTTGCTACAGTCCCAGGTACTGCATCCTGAAGTGAGTAAATATAAATAAGGTGTGTATTTAGATATTTTTAAGGGGAAATAAACCTCCATTGAAAAGGTATCACCGTAACAATGGCTTTGTGTTCAGCAAGAGGCTGAAACCCACAAAACCCACGAAACATATAAATATTAACAAGAGCGATGTGCCTTCCCAGATGGTGAATTAAATATGCAGAGGTGGCTTGATTTCTTAAATCACCTGATTTTTAAAAGCTTTCTGCAGGCATACTTTTGTTTCAAGGGAAAGCAAATTCATTTCAGAGAACCATGGGAGGGTTTGGCTTGGAAAGGACATCAAAGACCATCTCATTCCACGGGCAGTGACACCTTCCATAGATCAGGTGGCTCCAAGTCCCATCCAACCTGGCATGTGATTTTTCCAGGAATATCCCTCTAAATTGTTTTTTGGGAACACTGAAGGCAACATATGCTTAGGGTACTTACCCAGGTTGTACCACATGTCCCTGATCTCAAACCCAATCTGCCTCCTCATGTCCCCGTACCTTTAAAAGGGAAAACAAAACCAGCATTAAAACGAAAGAAACCTAAGACCTACAAGCAGATAAATCTCATTTCAAAATCAGATTCACCGCCTTCAAAAACAAAAGAAATTCCAAACAGGTTCTCAAATTGGACCCACACTGCTGAGATTACCTGGCTATCCCCACCAGCTCAGCAATGCTTCTGTAAACATCAACATTTGGAGGAAAAAGGTTTCCAGCCTCAACAATTCCAACATTCCATGGCCCCAGGTAGGGGTGGGAGCCCACCCACCCTAAAGCTGGTGGCACCAACGCCTCCCATCTCCCATCAGGGTCACTTTCCATTCCCCTCCCTCTCCACGTGAGCACCAGGAAAGCTTCAATGAGTGGAAATCATCCCAGTGCCCTCATTAACGATGGGATCGGGGCCATAACGAGCTCCAGGGATGCGTTTGCTACATGGAATATTTGCAAGTTAAAGATCATTACTTAAATAACAAGATGAGCCAAACTGTAATATCTGGCAACTTGTAGGATTTCTGGGGGATAATAGTGAGACACCCTGTCATTAATATGGATTAAAGAGAATCTTCTGCATCATTAAGAATCTGTTATTATCTAATGCTTAAATGCAATGTTTAGCAAAACCTACAAATTACAATAATTAAATTTTAATTATTAAATATTTGATGTTTTAATTGAAATATGTACTTAAAAAGATGGGTGAGTGTGATATTGAATTAACTGATTAATTATATCCCTTTTGACACAGAAGTGCCTTCACACAGCAATGGAAGTGCCTCCAGACCATGCATTTATTGAATCTTGAATTTATTGTCTTGATTCCTGTCTCCAAAACCTGATTAAACTGAAAATAACAATTTGCAAATTCATTATAAACAAAGATTTACAATTTCGCAAACTTTATTAAGCAACCACTTCAAATGACTTAATTTATTTACTTATATTAGCAGTGAGAAATGCCTGTTGATTCCTTGAATTCCTTCAGAGAGAGAAACTGCTCTGTTTATTATAAAAATCACTCCAAGAAAATTTGTGCCTGTGGTTCTCATCCTAACAAAGAGGAATTATCAGTCCACAAATGTATCTGACAGCAATTTCCAGCCCAATTGCAGCTCAGCTTTTGGCTCTTTGTTCAGGTCAGGAGTCTGAGCTGAACTAAAATGCTCTCGTAGGTGCTCACTAACACTGGGCAGAGAGAGCAAAGGGATTCTAAATTTAGTTAAATAAAATTTACCTGCAACACCGTCTCAATTTCCTGAATAAAATATACCTCCCTTTACAACACTAGTTCAATTTCCTTAAATAAAATACACCTGGCTCTGCAATACCAGCTCAATTTCCTTAAAAAACCTTTATCAATAATGTTATTTACGGTATTTATAGCACAAGCCCCAAACCCTGAGCTCTGCTTGACACCACTTTTCCACTGAACTTGTAAATAATCCTGTTTCATCAAGGAAGGCCCATGAGTCCCAGGTAGAGCAGATCCTAAAGTGCTTTAAAATTCTCTTTCAAGGCTCAGGTAGAGCACGGATTCCCAAGGAAACACCTCAAAACTCAGGAGGGAGCAGTGGAATTTGCAGGGCAAAACTTGGCTCCCATAAAAAGGGATGAGATGTGGAGCCCCTCCTGAATTTCCTGGTCTAAACCTAAAAGCCACACGAGCAAAAAGCCTTTTAAATCAAGTCACTGCAGCAGTGATGAACTGTCCCCACTCCCCTGGGGTTTTCTCTTACCACAATAATAGACAGAAAGGCCTGAATTGAGAAGGTGAAGGGATGCAAAATGAATTTTCTTTCTCCATTACAGACACATTTTATTTATTGTACATACCAGGAGCCTAAGCTGTGCTTGTTCAGGGAATCACAGCTTGGAAATTCCCCATTTTTGTGACCTCACTGGCTATGGGAACACCTGGCTTTTCTAGCTGCTCTTCCCAAATATTATGCCACAGAAAAAGAATCCACACACTCTGAAATCACAGAAGTGGCTCTTTTCAGAGCTTGGTGTTTGGTTAGGCAATAATAAGGTCACTACTGTGGAACACCAATAAAAGGCAGGAAAAATATCAACAGGACAAGGGGAAAAGGGCCTCAAGTCGTGCCAGGCGAGGTTAAATGGAGAATTGGGAAAATTCCTCACTCAGAGGGTGTTCAGGCATTGGAATTGGTTGTTCGGGCGGAGTCTCCCACCCCTGGAGGGATTTAAAAGCTGTAAGGATGTGACTCTTGGGGACTTGGGGCAGTGGTGGCCTTGGACTCTACGATCTTAGAGGTCTTTTCCACCCTTAATCGCTCTGCTTGAACAGAACCTTCAAGTTCCACTCTTATTTCCAGGCTTTCCCCCCCCCTTTGACAGCTTTCCTTTGCTGTGGGATTCTGACTGGCAGGGGCTGGCTGGAGGCAGGGAATGTAATCCCTCAGAAGCAGGAAATGGCCCAGGGACAGCCCAGTGGAAACGGCTGGAGCGACCAAAATTCCCTCTAAACCGACGTCGGGGATTAACAATAAAGAGCAGACGTAAAACGAGATTGGAAGAAGCACAAAGCTGAAGCGATTTCAAAATGCAGTTTTGTAACATGTTCACGCTCCTGAGTATCTTGACTTCCTGAACATCCTGCAGCAGCAAACACTGAATTCATCAGTAATGAATGGTGAAATTCAGATCTCGATGCCAGGGCAGAAACACACGCAACACTTGATTCATGTTTTTCAACCCAACCTTTCATTACCCACTGATTGCATCTCAATTTGAATAGATTTAGCGAAGAAATTAAACAGAAATTATGGCAAAAGACCCCGAGTTCTTGGCCATGATTTAGATGACAAGCAGGACTTACTTGTTAAGGATTTTTGCTCTTTTAGTACTTGAAAAATTCTCCAGTTGTAAAGATTCTTGCGTGAGAAAAGCAACAGCCAGGTGGAAATAGTTGTTCCAGAGCTGAAAGCCCCAAAAAATGACAAGAAGAGATTCCATTAATTCTCGGAAACGTTTCTCTACACACCTACAAAACAACTTGAAAGTCTCTAACTTATGCACATAAATATTTAAAGGAGGAAAGAACAGACACCACAGAGATGGTGTTTCTTGATAAATTCTTAATACAGCTCCTCGTTGCCTTTATGTTTCCAACAAATATTTCCCAGCTACAAATCCCAATTCTTTGTGTTTTGATGACTCAAGCAGAATCCCAACCCAAACCCTGCTGTGATTCTGTGATTTCATGACAAGACTCACAAGTCAGGAATGGATCACAACACCTGCTGAGCCTGGAATGATTTAACTGGGATAACTGGCATTCACAAGGATGAATATACCCACCAAAACTACATGGTTAGGGCAGAAATTTATCACATTAATATCATTTATTCCATTAAAACTGGGAGATTTTTCTTACCTGTAACTCAAAGTTGGCTTGATCAAGGAATTTTTTGTTTAGCATATCTGCATACTGATTAATTGCTCTCAGGAAGACTCTGAAAGATCAAGAGAAAATTACATAATTACACACTTCTGGGGTACCTTTGTATATTTGGCATCCCAATTAGACACAAAATCTGAGTCTGTCTGGAAAGTGAAATTTGAGGCTGATACTTGAAAAGCAGTGTGATCTCACCACTGGTAAGTGTACAGAATTCTATGCAGATGTTCTCCAAATTAATCAAGCAAATTAGCATATGCAGAAACAGAGGGAGTGTTTTGGATAAAATCACTTGTCTTTAAAATATCTTTTCATAATCAAGAGATCATTAAAAATTCAGTTTATTAGCACTATATAGACATAGATTTTTAAAGTTACAGCGTTGTGTCTAACCCTGCAACTGCAACTGGTTGTACTCTAAGGTCAAGAGAAACACATTTTTGAACACATGAGGCAAAATAAAATTCCACTTATGGCACAACAGAAATTCTGCTGAAGGACAATCTTTAAAACACTCTTCACTGCTCTATTTCCAATTGCTAATTCAGTACCCATTGTAGTTTCTGGAGTTTCTAAAACGTTTCTTAAATTGCAAAAGGAGATGGCCCGACAAGCTTGAAAGAGAAAACCAAGTGGCACAGGAGAAGTAGGGCACTACATATTCATGGTGCTGAAAAAGAAACTGATTATTCCTTGGTAGCCTGATCTCCATTTTCAAAACAAACATGAGATTCCCCCCTGCAAACTCAAAATTTATGCAGTGCAGCTGCCAGCTAATGCCCAGACAAATGAGCTGCTCTTTGGAGCAGGCTGGGGGAGAGATTTGTGTCTCCTCAGAGTCCCCAAAAATGGTGAAAACCCCTCCTGACATGTTCTGGGTTTGTTTTTTCCCCACCCAAAAACCAATCTTGAAAAAGAAAGTTCACTACTGCAAATAAAAAAGTTGATTTTCCTTCAGGCTGGCCAAAAAAAACCCACCAAAAAACAACTCAAGAAGCAGAATTATTTAAAACAAACCAGCTAGAAAGGGTTTGTACTGAATTTAAGATACTTAGCAATCTCTCCTGAAAAAAAATTCTTATTTAGCTGAAAGTGTGGAGAGAAAAGAAGCCTCCAGATAATGCACAGGCAACATGATGGAAACAGACATTATCTATATACATTTATATATTTATATATAAGCAGTATGCTGCCAAACGATTATTTATGAACATATTCATGTATTTATATAAATATATCAATATGTACATAAATTCATAAATATATCAATATGTACATAAATTCAACAGGATGCTAAGAGAGTTTATTTATTTATATAATGAAATAAACTAATAAAGGGAAAAATTTGATGCCATTGGGATGTATCTGGAATATAAGGTCAGATCATCCGCAAGGCAGAATTATGAAGGAGAAAAGAAGGATCTGAATGGGAAAATTAAAATTAAATTTACAAAGGGAAATACAAAAAAGAATTAAAATATGAACGTATCCTTAAAATATAAGCAAATATACCTAAAAATCAAGCACATACATATATACAGGTGTGTTTTATAATATTATTCTTTATAAGTAAGATGACAGAGGCATCTCTGCACTTGCACCCAGCACACCCAAGGAGGAATTTCAGCACTTCAGCCCATACTCAGCATCTCTGTCAGTGTTTGGGCAAGCACTTCATTAAGAGATTTTATAAATGAGCTGAATCCAGCACACAAATGCACACCCTGCACTGCTCCAAAATACAGGGATTTGAGATTTGTGATTCAATTACTGAGCTGTGGCACAAACTAAGGTTGAAATCTAAGTTATCCGTGTGATCACACAATCACCAGTTTTACCCTCTCCTTACCCCTGCTTGGCTTTGTGCTTTTGAATTTTTTCAAAAATTCAAAATTTCTCGTTGTATTTTTGCTAATACAACGAGAGCTGTAAATCTTCCCCCAGAATTACCAATTTAACGTGGTGCAGGGGCCATCCAAGGCTGCTTCCTCACGGACATAAAAATGGTTCCAACTCAGGCAGGATTGTGCCTCCAGCTTAATGATGCTGCCTTAAGACATCACTGTAATGTATTCAATCTACTCCAACTAATTAAGCTTTGGCACAATCTCATTACTTCATACACCATTATTTTTCTTTCAATTGTAACTCTCATTTTTTCCTTATATTAATTCCAGGGAATACCAACGAAGAACAAATAATACAAATTCTGCTGTATCTGCCACTGGAAAAGGAGCAGAGCACAGAACACGTGTTCAACTGGAGCTGGACTTAAACAACCCCTGGGTGTCAGGGGGTCCAGGAAGCCAGGAATTCCTCCAGTTTTCCATAAAGGAACATCTCAAAGAAGAGATGGAGAGATTTAATCATTTATTATTAAAAATAAACTGAAATCCAAATTTATTTTTGATTTGATTTGATCAATCCTTCTCTGACTGGATAAAACACTTCCTACATAGGTCAGTGCAGAAATCCCAGTGACAGTCAATAGAGCATCATTATTATTATTATTATTATTACTACTACTACTACTATTACTTCTACTACTCCTATTCCTACTACTACAATTATTATTACAGTCTTATCTTCAATTGCAAACCAAATGTCATGGCAAACCTCACAGCACTTTTCAGGATATTTCAGCACCTCCAGTGCCAAGAGCAAACAGCAAAATTAAGATGATTTTTACCTAATGAAGTTAATTTAAAAAATATATTTATTAAAATATTGGCAAGAAGAAGTAGCAAGTTGCAAGATCACTGCTCTGAAGAGAGAATTTCAATAGTAAAAAATCATGCTGGATGAATTCTTGGCTGTAACCTGGGCAGTGCTTTGTTATCACCTGGGAAGTTGCTGTAACTCATGAATATAAAACCTGCTCAGGCTTATGCCTAAATAAAAAATTGAAAGAGGAAGCTGAAATATTTTATCATTTCAGGTGTTAGTTAAATCCTCCTCCTCCAAATCAGGTCCTGACAACTTTCAGAAACTTCACTGTCAAAAGTTAGAGAAAATGGAAAATGAAGCAAAAAGTGGCTCTTCAGAGTAAGTGGAATTAACCCAAAAGCAACAGTTCTGTACTGAAGAAGAAAGGAACTGGCTGTTGGAACACTCTGAAGGATAAAAGGTGGACTTGGACATCACTGGGCCAGGGGATAAATAATCAGAACTCCATCCCTTGCAGTGCCAGCCCTTATCTCGCTGTAATTAATAACAAGGATTGGCTCCCAGTTGCGTGTGCATAAAAAGAAGTGCTCCTCTTGAAATTCAGTTTCAATGAACAAAAGAACTTATTATCCATGTCAGGAAGAGCCACAGAAGTTAAACTTTGAAAAAGGGAGAAGTTCAGAGCCTGGAACCCAACACAATGGACTCTGCTGCCATGTAAGACAACAAAACCTAATCTGAATGTATTGGGAAAGATTTGTGAGACAAAGGACTTTATCAACCCAATTAAAAGCAGGAAATTAACATTTTCTAAGATGTGATTGGAATAGAAGGAATATGATTACAGAAGGAAGTCACTTCAGGGTATGTGAAAGAAAGAAGGGCATAAAAATCCACCAAAGAACAAAATCAACACCCTGGACAGAGGAGGTTTTTGTGTGAGCTCTGGGGAAGGGGGGATGGGGATGGCTCCAAGGGCATCCATAGATTTCTGTTGTCTCTTCTGTTGTAGTTTGATCCTCTGAGGCAGAAACTGCCCACTTATGCTGTGTTTAAGAGACCTTGCACAGACCAGAATGAGAATCATTTTGGTCAGGAGGGGCCTTAAATCCCATCCATTCCCACCCCATCCATGGACAGGGACACCTTCCACTATCCCAGGGTGCTCCAGCCTGGCCTTGGACACTGTCAGGGATCCAGGAGCAGCCACAGCTTCTCTGGGCACCCTGGGCCAGGGCCTCCCCACCCTCCCAGCCAGGAATTTCTTCCCAATATTCCATCTAAATCCACCCACTTTCAGCTTAAAGCCATTTCCCCTTTTCCCTCCCTCTCCAGCCCCTTGTCCCAAGTCTCTCTCCAGCTCTCTTGGAGTCCCTGAGACAGACTTTAAGGTGTCTCCAAAAGCTTTTCTCTGTCACCAGGATTTTTTGGCATTTCATCCCTGTTCATGCATTTCCTGATGAGACCTGTGGCAGCTCTCTGTGACCCAGCAGGAACAGTGAATTGCCCAGCACCTTTTGAATGGGACATAAAAGTATGGCTGAGAGCTCAGGTGAGAGAAGCCAGGAAAAAGGAGATGGAGGAAACCATGGTGGAGGTCAA
The DNA here is from genome assembly GCA_013390105.1 of Tichodroma muraria. Classification (NCBI taxonomy): domain Eukaryota; kingdom Metazoa; phylum Chordata; class Aves; order Passeriformes; family Sittidae; genus Tichodroma; species Tichodroma muraria. Next base: position 96,489 of record WAAG01019806.1, read on the forward strand.
TATTAGGAAATACAGGTTATAGAAAGCAGAAATTCTCAAAAAAAACCAAACCAAAAACCCAGGTGACCAAATCTCAGTGACCTGCTTGGGTACATTCACCTTGCCCTGCCTTAGGCAGTCCTCATTTCTCCTGTAATTTCTCCCCCTTTATGGCTCTCACTCCAGAGTTAATCCATCCAGGAATGTGCTGCTGGTTCATGAACTGACTTCAATTTCAACTCCTGACTCCTGGGAATGTTTCCTGTTATTGATTATTATTCACTTCCACTAGGCCCAAAGGTGCCTAATTGGTTTGTGGATGCAGAGATTGTTTCACCAAACAGAGCAAAAATTAATGGTTGGATTCTGTAGTTTTCCAAAAGATCCTTTTTTCCCTCCAAACAACCTCACAGCCTCCAGGAAGCTGGGAACATACATCAATTCCTGACTTCCAGTGGCAATGGTAAATGAAGGAGGTACAGAGGGATTCGACTTATAAATGGAACAGGAGTCACTGTGCCAAGCAACTCATTCTTTTCAGCCTTTTCTCGGGTTCAGTCGCTTTTTATTCTGCAATTCTCCCTCCTAATTAGTCAAGTGCCCTGATTTGCTCGTGTTTAAAAACATCCTGTGCCCCGTTTTCTCTCACTCAGCTTCTGACACTGTTGGAAAGTATTTGCAGGAGCTCCAGGAGCTGAGGAGAGTTGGGTGCAAGATGTAACACCCATCCAACTGCCCCTACAGAAACACTGCTCTGGAGGAATAATCTACAGAGAAATGCTTAAAAAGTGGAAATATTTTTACAGCCTGTGCCATTTTGCATATTATTTAGTTAGTACTCAGTATATTTGCATATTATGTAGTCAGTACTCAGGGATTTGGATTTACACTGTGAGTGTTTATGCAAAATATTTCTGACAGAAAAAGAAACAAAACAAACTAGGAATGTCCTCCCCACTATCTTTCCTTAGGCAAACACCAAAAAAAAGAAAGAAGAAGAATGAAAAAATGACTTCCTTAATGGCAGAATAATTATCTAAACAAGAATAAACAGATACAGCTTAAAATAATTTCAGTTTAGGTGATAATTTGATAAAAGAGAGGGAATTTGGAGTGAGGTTCTAAAAGGCATTATTATGATGTCATTTCAGTTAATTTAGATGGAAGGATAATGAATGCTTTATTGCAGCTGATCAGCCTCCCTGCACATCATCATGCTCCCCATGCCTGAGCTCCTGCTTCTCTGGGAGGCAAATTCCGTGTGCTTATAGGAGACAGAGTCCTCTTCTCTTGTCAGGCTGTGTGGGAAACAACAGCCCCAGACCTGCAAATCCCAGAGCAGAACCCAAAGCTGAGCAAAGGTTTAGGAAGGCAGGAACAGCACAGCAAAGCCTTCTCTGAACACCCCTCACCTCAAACCCCTCCATCCCTCTTGCAGAGCATCACTTTAAGCAGCTTTTTTCTTACTTACGAATTAAAAAATGAAATTTTCCCTGATATTCGACCTAAATCTCCCCTGGCTCAGCCCGAGGCCGTTCCCTCTGCTCCTGCCCCTGTTCCTGGCAGCAGAGCCCGACCCCCCGGCTGTCCCCTCCTCTGAGCCTCCTCTGCTCCAGGCTGAGCCCTTTCCCAGCTTACCCAGGAGTTCTCCAGCCCCTTCCCAGCTCCGCTCCCTGCCCTGGACACGTTCCAGCCCCTCCATGTTTGTCTTGTTGAGAAGGGTCCAAAACTGCTCCCAGAATTTGAGGTGCCTCCCCAGTGTCCCACCGTAAGAGACTCAGAGGCATTTCAATGGCTCAGCCTGAAGGTACCCTTGCATCTCCCCCAGTTTCCTCCTTTCCCAAATGTTGTCTCTTTTCTTTCCCTCTTCACCTGCCTTTGCACCTCCAGGCCTACCAGCTGCCCACCACAAACGAATTAATTTCGACTAACACTTCTTTATATTCACACATCCCTGCTCAGGCCCCATCTTTCTCTTAAAGACCATTTTAAAATAAGTGTTTAAAAGATTCCTTGCAACATCCTCTAATTCAGCAGGCTAAAGAGCAGTCAAAACTTAAAAAAAAAAAAAA
>WAAG01019806.1:98578-114532 GCA_013390105.1 Tichodroma muraria
AAGAAACTAAATCCTTGATCATTTGCTGCCTTTTGAATTACAATTCCTGGGCTGAGGATGATAATAGAGAGTAATCCCAAAGAAGACTTGCTACTAAATACCCACATTAGCATAATCTCCTCATAATGCCTGCTCCACAGCAGCACAGGTGCTCCATGTCACTTTATTAACCTATTTTCTAACAAACATTTCAGACCCTGCTTTAGCACATTATCTCTAATCACTGATAGCTCTCCCCTCATTTGTATTCCAGGCCGGAGTCCTCTAAAACAAAGGGGACAGATGAATGAAAAATAACTGAGTTACAAAATGCTGAAGGACAAACTTGTGGGCTGACTACCAATGACCAGGGCCTGCAAGAGGCACAGTGGAATATTTGTCCAAGGTGCCTCTGGGGTCGCTCAGGGCTGTGTCCAGGTGGGGCTTGAGTCTCTCCAAGGACTGGAATCCGCTTGGATAACCACGGATCTGGCTGCCCTCCCTCTCCTGCTTTCTCGACTATGGGTCTGAGGTCTCAGCTGAGGTTTTTGGATGACTTTGAGTGCAGGAAAGAAGAGGCTTTAGCCTTCTATCCTCTTTCCCAAAGCAACTTTGCCTCCTGGAATTTTATCTAAGGTATAACTCCACGGATAGAACCGTCCGTACTCAGTTTTAGCACCTGGAGAATTTTATGGCAGAGTAATAAAAGCTTGGAAATCGCATTTTCTAATGGAAATGCTAGCAGACAATTTAATTTAGGAGCTTTTAGCTTAGGCTACAATGCTGGCAAAGTAGCATCTCTTGCAAGTGGACAGCGTTACTATCCCTCTACTCAGAAGTTATTATTCTAAAGGAAGCAGACTCACTGAATTCCAAGAGACTTTCTATTGTGGCAGTTGGCAAAAAATCCCAACAGAGCTTGTAATTTCAAACAAATGTAATTTGTTGGAGTGCTGCTGGAAGGGATCTCTGCCATCAGGTGAGTTATTAAACAAGCATTTCATTGTAGTGCAATGCTCAATAAAATGCAGAAAGCCTTTGCTGAGGAACAGGAATCATCACCTTCCCCTCTGGAAAGAGCAGAGAATCCCAGAAGTGTTTGGCTGGGAAGGGACTTTGAAGATCATCCAGTGCCACCCCTGCCACCCCATGGGCAGGGACACCTTCCACTGTCCCAGGGTGCTCCAAGTTTGGCCTTGGACACTTCCAGGGATGCAGCAGCCACAGCTTCTCTGTGCCAGGGCCTCACCACCCAGCTTTTCACCTCAGTTCTTGTTTTGACTACATCTCACAAAGGAATTCAGCTACATTTCGCAGTGGTAAAAATCAATATAGAAGATTTTTTCTTTTCCCTGTTGCGCTGCTTTTCACACAAACCTTCAGTCCAGAAAGAGAAACAATCACAAGAGAAGTAACTCATGGAAAGGTTGGGAAAGGACATCACAGGCAAATTTTCCTGTAAAGCATGGAAGTTCTGGCTGAATTTGGCATAATGTTTTCAAATACTTGCCTGTGTCTCATGGTTTGCAGCAGGGGAACCTCCCTTGCTCTGTGCTGACAGCACTGGCCTCTGCTCCTTCCCCATTTCCATGGATACTGGAGGTGATTAAGGCCACTTTAGCTACTTATGGATAAATCAATAGAATTGATCTGCTACATTTCAAATTATTTGGCATTCTCATCCGTCTTGCCATCAACTGGGAAGACAATTGCACCTGAGTGAGCAAACGTTGTGATGTTGTTTGGAAAAGAATCACCCTTTTTTCCTGTGGATATTTAATTTACCAAATTCCACCAGAGAACAGCAATGAGGAAAAAGAAAGAGATCTGCAAAGGCTGGGTTATCACCTCTCTAGTGCTGGGGTCACCAATCAGGTGTGTTAAGAAAATCCATTTGCTGAAGTTTCCCCCAAAATGTGAAGTTCATTCTGATGGCAGAAACTTTCCATGGGAGCTGAATTATCCCAATGCTTTACCGTGACTTTCGTTTTTTAATCCAAGCAATCACAAGCACAGAGGCACCGTCCGGAAGAGCTGAACCTTCAGAAAACTGGAATCCAGTTCTCCAATCTCCCCAGCGCACACACTCAAGCAGAGGCTCCCTGGGAAGAGGTTAAAATGCGATTTCTTGTAAGAGATGAGCGGGATAAACCGCAGCAGCTGCTCTGCTGGGCTGTGCCACGGCTGCTTATGTGGCTGACAGCGTTGTGAAGGGAGCACTAATGCTGGCAAAGTAAAAAAAATCTTGCTGGAGCTTTAGGTAAGCCTGTGTTTGATCCAAAGGGTGGCTCTAAGATATTAAAGTGACATAAAACGTTTTAGGGAGGCAGTGGGGTGTGTGAAGGAGGGAGCCAAGCGAGACGGGAGCGGCGCCCGCCTCACCCAGCTGTTAACCTCTGGACAAGATCCCTGCTTTGCTGTTCTTCCCAGTTCTCCCTCAGCACCCTGCCTGATACTCTCTGGAGCAGCAAGACAGGAGTGGAATAAATGCTTCACTAGGATGCTTCAATACCTGTCACTAACAGAACCCCCAGCACGATGGGAGCCCAGCCCCTCGGTGGTTCTGAGCAGGATTTCTGGCTCTGTGGAAAGGGTTAAATCACCCTACACACAAGGCACTGCACACTGAAGCTGTCCCAGATGATACAGCACAGAAATCAGCCTCGAAAAGCACAAAATGATGCCTCCAGTCTGAGCTTTCCCATTCCCCACCCTGCCCTGCCCTGGGCTGTGGCTCTGAACTCCCCAGGCAGCGGCAGCGAGCTCTCCTCCCAGCTCAGGCACACAGAACAATCCTTTCCCAGCCCCACAGCCACGGGCACCGCTGCAGCCCCGGCCCCAAAGCGCAAACAGAGAACCCAGGGGAGAATCCGGGAGGGTGGGACCGCATCACCTGGAGCTGCCATTGGACACCGAACCCGGATGGAAACGGGCCAGAACTGAGAAAAGCGTGAAACTCCTGACCCGGGCTCCATCCTGGGTGCAGCCCGGCCGGGCTCTTGCACTGCCCAAGGTGCACCCTGTGAAGGCTTTTAATAAATCCCTGCTTTATCCCTGTGGCTCTGCCCAGCCTCTGCTCCAGGGAGCCTCTCAGGCATCATAATGCCATTGATAATGTGGGGTTTTCCTGTTCTGCAGGGCAGCAGAGGGACATTGCCGATGCCACCAACAGATCCACCTGCAGGCTTTAAGCAGGGATCACACCAAGGTGTGGGGGCTGCAGTGCAGCCTCTGGACGGGCTCCAGGCCAGGGAGGATTCACTGCTGGCTTGGACATGCCAACCCCTGCGGGAATTTTCCAGCTGGGGATTAGTTTCTGCCTGGTGAAATCAAAGCCTAAGAGGCAAACACAGTCAGGGGCACAAAAACACGGCCAAGTGTGTCAAGGGGACAAAGGCTTGGATAAAAAGTGGTTTATATCAAACAAGTAATGAAATATAATTGTGGATGTAAATCCTTCCTTGGGAGGGTGGAGAGGCCCTGGCCCAGGGTGCCCAGAGCAGCTGGGGCTGCCCCTGGATCCCTGGCAGTGCCCAAGGCCAGGCTGGAGCACCCTGGGACAGTGGAAGGTGTCCCTGCCCATGGGGTGGATCTTCTGGATCTAAGCTGTTGGATCATCTGGTGGATCTAAAGTTCCTCCCAAGCCAAACCATTCTGGGGTTCTCTGAAATCAGGTTCTCTGCAATTTCTTTTATGCAATATGTTAATTTCACCTGCTCTGTTAATCCCAAGAAAGCTCTTTAAGCTACTAAATTATGCTGTGTGGATAAATGATTGTTAAAACTACAGGAAATTCTCTGGCTATTGAAACACAAACAGTGCTTTAGAGCACCATGGGACTAAAATTTGATTTCTGACAGGTGAGTTTGGGACAGTGCAATAACCTGCAATAGCAGGCACAGCTGCCCTTGGGTGAATCCTCCCTTTCCCAAGGCAGAGCCATGGAAAAGTTTGCTTTAATACGGACACAGCAGTAAGCGAATCTCCAAAACAGTGCAAGGCTTATTTACTGGAATTTGGGAATTGGACACCAGCACATCGGAGCACCATCAATCCCACAGTGCACACGGGGGGATGCAGTGCCAGGGAAGTTAATTCCCATATGCACAAGCACTCCTGAGCCTCACAAGGACAAGACAACCATGCAGTCCCTTCACAAAAATCAATGCCCCTGGCCTGGTTCTCATGCACTGGGGCAAGGTAGAGTTGGGCACAAGGCCCAAATAACATTTCTGCACCATTTCTGCTCCTTTTATGTTCTTCCCTGGCCTGAATTACACAGTTTGGCTCCCTCTAGATAGATTTATAATGCCAATGGCACTGAAAGCCAGCAGCTTCTCTGGGAGTAGACTGCAATTATTTGATGGGCTCATAGGAGCAAAAAAACCTAAGTGGGGAAAAATTCAGATTAGTCCCGATGGGAGATTTTCTCACCCAGAAAACACAATCAAACCAAATATTCGGGTTGATTTTTTTCACCCAGTGCTTGTGTATGAAGTAACACCTAAAGTCATCCTCATTTTATAGGATTATATTAGAGAATCACAGAATGGTTTGGGTTGGGACCATAAAGATCATCCCATTCCATGGGTAGGGACATGTTCCATAGCCCAGGCTGCTCCAAACTCACCATTCCAGGACTAAACCAACACACAATTCCTCCATCCTTGGCTTGAGTGATGTTTGAGCATCCAAGTGGGATGGGCAGCACTGCCTGGTCACTAAAAATTCAGGATACCAGCAAAGCAGGGCCTAACAAAGCTGGGAATGAGCTGAGCAGGAGGCAGGGACTAACACCGGGATGCAGAAGAATGTTGGCATCCAGTGACCCATGAAGGGCAAGGAAAAATCTGCTTTTCCAATGGATATTGATGCTTGTGCAGAGCAGATTTGCCAGAGTTTTCAGCTCCATCTGCAGCAGATATTATGGAAAGCCTGAGAGCAGCCAGGAGTGATCTAGGCCAGCAATGATCAATGGGATCAAAGGTTTATACAAGGTAAAAAGCTCCATTTCCTGGATTTTTTCCAGATAAATTAAAAGCAGAATGGCACACACAGGTTGTCCAGATTTTAAGTAATTCCATCTTTAACATCAGCAATATCCAAACATTGATCCCTGAAAATGGATCCCAAAGGATACTAGAAGTGGCAGCACAAAACCTGGGATGCAATTTATAGTGTTACAATCCACAGCTTTAATGCTACAGGAGCCACACAAAAGCCTTCAAAAAGCTTTTGCTTTGGATCACATCCAGAGGCCAAAGAGGTTTGAGAGTCACTGCTGAAGAATTAGGAATTGAGAAATTCAGGAATTAGCTTTTTCCTGGTTTTCAGTTAAAAACAGTACCTTAAAAGAAAACATGCAATAAGTGTTTCATAAATTATTGCAAAAGATTTCAATTTTTTGGTTTTTTTCCTAGAAGTGTCATCTGAGATAAAGTTTTTTTTCTGCATATTTTAAGACCTTCCTCCTTTTTCTCTCACTTTTTTAGAAATAATTGCCTCTCGCCCTTGATGTTCAGGTGGAGTCATTTAACTCTTACTGGGGAAAATACTAAAGGGTTTGTGTTTTTTTTAAATCTATATCTACCTTAATATTAATTTTGCTGTATTAAAATTGGGAAATTCTCCCTTTATTAATATTTAAGTTAGATGCCTCTTCTGCTCCACACACAGCATTTAATGGTGCAAGTGGGTCTCAAAAATTGTGATTTAATCCTAGATGTAAGAGAGAATTAAATGATGACACCACTCCAATGCTGCTCCTGTAATAGGGAGTGTGCTCATTTAGGTCACATTCACTCACATTTGTAATTCATGACAAAATATGTAATATTTTTATGTATCATATTTTAATTCCCATGGCATCATCAAATGTTTAAGAGCCAAATGTCTCTAAAAATGGAGGAACAGTGATTTGTGCAGAACCATTCTGTGACTGAACTCTTCAAGTGTTGACATTTTCATCAGAAATTCTCTAATTTCCTTCAGGTGAGTTCCCAACTGGGGCCACAAACACTGCTCAGAGCCTCTCACCTCTCCTGGAATGAGCAAACAGAACTAATCTGCTTTTCATCAACAATTCAGGCTACAAGCCCTCATTAAAAATACTCCCATTAAAAACACAACGTTACAGCCCAGCTACAAATAACTGTGATTTTCTCTGTGCCACCCTAGGATAATTCCCTTGTAGAGAAACACAAAGACAGAATTAAAACCAGCTCGTGGTCCAAATTAACCCTCCATGTATTATTTCTGCAAGACACCACCTTAATTGCAATTATGCATTCAGGGACCAACACGACGCTTTGTTCTTAATTTGTACACAGTAAAACAAATGGGGTTTTAAACGAATGAAAAAAGTAAATATTAGTCTGTGACAAATTATAATTACAGGGTGGTCACAGCTGTTTAAATTGACTCCTGTTAGGGAATTTCAGGTTATGACAAACACAGGTTTTTTTTTTGGAAGCTGCTTTGGACAGCACAGGAAGTTGTGGGGGGGTCACGTGGTTCCTTTCAGAATTCCTTTAAAACACATTTACAGGGACAGGTTTGGAAATCACAACAATATTTTAGCACCTTGCTTTGCCTAAATTAATGTCAACAGCAGCAGGAACAGCACTCAGCAATGGGATGTGGCACTTGGGGACATGGGGCAGTGGTGGCCTTGGCAGAGCTGGGAATGGTTGGACTCGATGGTCTTGGAGGGCTTTTCTGACCTAAACAATTCCATGATTCTATAGATAATCTCTGACTTACCCCACCTGCTCCAGCCCTGCACGGAGCCAGGGAAATGCAGCAAAGATGAAGAGAAAATCATGGAATGATGAAGGTTGGGAAAGCCCTCAAGATCATCGAGTCCAACCATTCCCAGTGCTGCCAGAGCCACCAGTGTCTCATGTCCCCAAGTGCCACACCCACACGTTTATTGAGCACTTCCAGGGATGGGGACTCCAGCACTGCCCTGGGCAGCTGTGCCAGGCCTGGACAAACCTTTCCATGAGGAAATTGTTCCCAAATATCCACCCTGAGCCTGCCCTGGCCCAGCCTGAGGCCGTTCCCTCTGCTCCTGTCCCTGTTCCTGGCAGCAGAGCCCGACCCCCCGGCTGTCCCCTCCTGGCAGGAGCTGGGCAGAGCCACAAGGGCCCCTGAGCCTCCTCTGCTCCAGCCTGAGCCCTTTCCCAGCTCCCTCAGGAGTTCTCCAGCCCCTTCCCAGCTCCGTTCCCTGCCCTGGACACGCTCCAGCCCCTCCTGCAGTGGGTGTGGGATGCCCCAGCAGGCAAGGGCAGAGGTCTGGCAGAGCTGGAACTCCCAGGATGTTGAATGTCTTTGAGACAGAAACGTTTTGTGCTGACCCCACTTTGTACATCAGAAGGTGCCACTGAGCAGCCAGCGACCGCCCATGTTAAAAGCTCTGCCTTTGTCAGGCAAGGGCAATTTCTGATTTTCCTACTCAATAAAGGCAAGGTGCCCCGAGGTGAAACCTGTAAATAACAAATCCAAGCACAATTGGTGTTAATCCTCGGGCAGGAAAATGCTGCTATGATGATGTACAAACAAAATACAGGGTGTGAGTGTTTTATCTCCTGCTTGGTTTTAGAGAATAAATAAAACTTCGTTCATTCAGCTGGAACTGCAAAGGTAATTTCACTGCTGCCTCTGACAACAACTGAAACTTCATTTTCTCCTTTAAGAAGTCTCAGCACCCACAGGAGTGCTGAGGGATGGATCAGTGTGAGAAGCAAATCTTCCCTTCCTCCTCTCCAGCTGAATCCAGTATTTTCTCCTTTTTTGTGCAGGGCAGTCAATGGACACATCACTGCCCAGAGAGGATGATCTGACTCGGGAGGAGGGCAGGACAAACACGTGGAAAATTCCTCAGGGAATATCATCCAAAACCTGCTGGGCCTGGGCTGACAAGTCCCATGTGCAAGGACTCTGCTGATCATAAAACCATGGAATTCCAGAATGGTTTGGGCTAGAAGGGACATTAAAGATCTTCTCATTCCCAGCTGATTCTCAGATCCACTATCCCAGAGCTGCTCCAACCTGGCCTTGGACACCTCCAGGGATCCAGGGGCAGCCCCAGCTGCTCTGGGCACCCTGGGCCAGGGCCTGCCCACCCTCACAGGGAACAATTCCTGCCCAATATCCCATCCAGCTCTGCCCTCTGGCAGTGGAAGCCATTCCCTGTGTCCTGTCCCTTCATCCTTTGTCCCAGGTCCCTCTCCAGCTCTCCTGGGTCCAGATTTGTCTCTAAGGTCTCCCCAGAGCCTTCTCCTCTCTGAGCTCAACCCTGATCCTTCCTGATCCCTATCTTTCTGCTGGATGTTTTCACTTCCAAAATATTGCTGCAAAAAGGCCCCTTGTGCAAACATCCCCCCCTGGATTCAGGGAAAAAGAGCTCGGATGGGATTGTGTGACTTAAACCAACCGAGGTAACCCAGCTGATTTTGACCAGATGATCTGCTGAACCCCTTTGCAGTGAGCTGCAGCAGCTCTGAACCTTCCTAAAGCCTTGTTCAGATCTAAACTTGGGAAAAAAGAGCCCTTGGAACAGTAAAGCCTTTGGAGTGTGGGTTAGAGACCCAAGGATAATAAACGCCAGGCTCACTAAACCTTTTCTGGAGATGGCGTTGCTCCTAATTGGGATGGATGTGCTTTGCCATAAAAGAGCTGGGTAAGGATTGGGTTGTTAAAACACAGGTTTATAGGATCCATCCTATAAAATGATGGATCAGGAACGTGTCTTGCATTATCAAATTACTCCAAGAATTGGAGTGTTTTGCATGTAGAGCTTCAGTGCTAACGCTGTGCCAAATTAGTGGGAATGAATAGATGCTGAGTAAATAATCCCATTTTGTTGTTAGTTCCTAATGGATCTGTTGATAGGAAACAACCTCTCTATCTGTTTCCATCAGGATAATTTGATAACCCATCTGTATTAGTTAAACTGCAGAATTTGTAAACACTGAGGCTGAGTGATTTGTAACAGGAGCAGGATGTAGGAACCGCTCTCCTAAAGTGTTTTTTAAATTGCTTTGCTCGCAGCTACAGAGTTTGCCATAAAGAAAGATCCCTCATTGTGAAATTTCCCAGCCTCAGGAGTGGTCCTGGAGCTGAGGAAGGGACAGGCTGATGATTTAAGACTATTTAATGCCCTGCTTGTTGTGGAACAGAGAGCTGGAGACCTTCCTGCTCCAGCAGAACACAGCACCGCAGTTCCTTAATGCCCGAACCTGGGAAACTGATTTATCACCTATTAGGTCTTATTAGATCCCATCCAGTAGGAAAAATGAACTGCTGAAGCTGGATGGCAGAAAATTAATTTGAAATAAATGTTATAGAGTCAAGCTTCTCCTGCTCTTCAAGTCTCTGTGGCTGAGGCTTTCCAGGTTGGATGCGGGCTCTTGCAGGGAGGCGCGCTGTGATCATTTCACACATTTATAGTTTAGATTTGAAAACCCCAAAATGTTTCCAGTTCCCTCCTTGCACATCTCCTTCATGGAGGGACAGGGGAAGGGCAGCTCCAGCTGTGCCAGGGTATGGGATCCACTGGGGATGGGGCTCAAGAGAAGGGGTTTATTTATTCCAGAAGCACTTCTTCCCCAGGAAAAGCGGTGAGGAGCTTTTGCAGAGCTTTCCCCACAGTTTCAGATTTTTATGAGTTTTAATCTCTTGTTTGAAACTGTAAGAATGGCTTCCCACTGCCAGAGGGCAGGGACAGATGGGATATTGGGCAGGAATTGTTCCCTGGCAGGATGTGCAGGCCCTGGCCCAGGGTGCCCAGAGCAGCTGGGGCTGCCCCTGGATCCCTGGAAGTACCCAAGGCCAGGCTGGAGCAGCCTGGGACAGTGGAAAGTGCCCCTGCCCATGGCAGGCGGTGGAATGGGAATGATCCCCTCCAGCCAAACCATTCCATAATTTTCTGGGAATTCCATGACCATCAAGGTTGAACTCCCCAAATGTACACAACCCTAGGGGTTCTTTGGAGTGAATATCTGTCCACACCTTTGTTGACCTTAAAAAACTAAGTATTATATTAACCTTCTTTAACTTTGCATAAAATTTAAAATAATTTTTCAACTTCTGCACCCCAGATATGAACTGGGCTATTTCAGCAGAGATATGGGTTAATATTCCCAGGGAAAATGGACAAATTATCAAAATGGAGCTGAACATTCCATGTGAAAATAATCCATGAGCTGACTCTTATTCTTCACTGCTGGGTGTTCACTGCATGAGCACAGGCAAATTACTTCATTTCTCCATGAATCAACTTGAACATCTGTAAGGTCAACATAATGCAGATGATCTTCCCCAGCTGCTCTGAGATTCTTCCAAAAATAATTCAAATTAATATTATTGTTGTTATATAAAACTGTCACTACAAATCTTTCTTTATGGCAAACAAAGCATCTTTGACAGTGGCCCTTTAGCAAAGAAGAGCTGAACAAGTTGGCAAAGTTTAATTTTCCCACAATGCCCAATTGCTTGAGTAACAAATCCAATGGACGATTTTTCAGTATAAAATGCAGGAATAAAATTCAATATATATATTCTTGCCCATAAGATTGCATTTTGCCCATTTGCCATTGATATTTGTATGGTAATTACATAAAAAAAATATTTTAAGTTAACTGAATTCAAGCCATAAGTACCTTTAAATCTTGTTCAAGCTGGAAGTACCTTTAAATCAAATACCTAGTTAAGTAAGTGGACTGTGAATGGAAGATCAAATTTATGTGTGACTTTTAACATCACATAAAAAATAAAAATATCTTTTAGCACGACAAATGAGGCACCATAATAAAATGCTCTTGAAAAAAGGTCATTAAAACATTACATTACAGATTAAAATTCACAGAAAATGGAAAACCACATACTGAATTCCTGATGAAGAAATCACTGATATTCTTGAACCTTATACTGACATGGAATTTATATAAACATTAGGTTGGAGTTTACACCAAGCTCACTCCCAGCTCTCTGCCGCAGCCTCAGAATCGGTTCAAAGACTGAAGTAAAACTGAAATGCAAATTAAAAGAATCAAGACTGCAGCCTGACTAATCTCTGAATCATAGAATCATAACTGATATAGTTGGAAAAAGCCTCTGAGATCATCAAGCCCAACCACCACCAGCACGGTCAGCACTGCCCGTGTCCCCAAGTGCCACCTCCACAGGGCTTTGAAATCCCTCCAGGGATGGGGACTCCACCACTGCCCTCGACACCTTATTCCAACATTTGACAACCTTTTCTGTAAAGAAATTTTCCCAAATATCCAACCTAAACCGCCTCTGGAACAGTTTGAGGCCATTTCCTCTTGTCCTGTCTCTGTTCCCTGGGAGCAGAGCCCAACCCCACCCTGGCTGCATCCTCCTGTCAGGAAGTTTTTAAGGACCAATAAATTCTTCTCTAAGCCTCAGTAATACCAGGAAACATCATCCTGGTGTTTATTTTCACATCACTTGCGTGCAGAAGGATCTTCCACTCTTCCCATCACTGCTCCCCTGTGCTGCAGGATGGGCACTGACCCAGCCCCTGGTAAGAAAACCAAAACCCCTCTGATCTCCTGGGAGAGCCCTCAAACCCAGCTACAAATCCTTCTTCCAACATTATACCACGGCACATCCCCTTGCAGCAGCCCCTGGGCCCAAAGGCAACATCTGCCTGGACAATTTATGCCCATTTTTTGGAAGCCTGTGTCTGCCAGAGCCTGCAGCACGCCCCAAAACGAGCTGCATCGCATTTCAAACGCGGGCTGCTTTCTTGACGTCGCCGTGGCTTTACTGCTGGCATCCCTCCTGACACCTGGAGTATAAATTCTCCAGCTTTGTGCCTTGAAATACCTGAATTCTGACATTAAATCTGTCCCTTTCTTATCCTTCCTATAATTCAGCCTTCAAAATGGACCGAGGAACTCCAAAAAAAAAAAGGGGTTAAAATTTAAAACCCTCACAAATCACGTCCTTCTTAACCTGGTAAATTTGCCTGGCAGAATCTGCTTCCTTGAGAAGTTTTCCTGCATTTCTGTTGGATTCCTTGCCAGTCTTCAAGCAAAGTTCCTGAATACTGGCTCAGGTACGTGCAGATATAAATTCTTTGCAAGTTGTTGCTTCTTTTTTCTTTTTGAACTTTTTCAGCAGAACTCTGTGCTACTTTTTAGATTTCTTTCACATCAATATAAGAAAATCTCATTACAAAAAAAGAGAAGTGTTTACACTGAGTTACTGATAAAAGAGAAAAAAGCATGAAATTATTCACTTGCAACACCTTAATTCTGTATCCGGGAAATAAATTTAAAGTAGGATAAAAACAACTTGTGCAAAAGCATTTACAGTTTTTCACAGAGCAAGGAGAAACCACTTTTTTCCCGCTCCAACGATCTGTGGAGTCGGACACTGAGCACAAATTCCATTCACTCTTTTCAAAACCTGGGCTTTAATTTCCTGTTTCCTTTTAATCTCTGAGCTGCCCCGGCTCAGGTATGAATAACCAAAGTGCAGACCCCAGGTGTTGCTGCCCGGGACTGATGGATTGAGCTGCACTTTGTGTCCCTCCCTCTCCCCCTCCCTGTCCCTCCAGGGCAGCTCAGCGGCCTCAACATTTCCCCCATCCCAACAGCACTCCCAGAGCCAGGGAACTCATGATCCAAGGAAAAAAAGGAATGTTTAATGTTTTGTGAGCTGACAGTGGACAAAGCAATTGCTTAGTGCAGTCAAGGAGAGCTCAAGGACACACCTGGAAACCCAGAGCCAGTGAATTGCAAAATATCCCAGCCAGGAAAAAAAGTCTTTTTCATAAACTTGACATTTTAATTATCCTATTAATTGCACATCAAAAGACTTATATGGTGGGGTAACAATATCTCATAAATTTATGTCTGAAATTTAAGTCTGTGTAACCAACACACAGAGATTAATCTAAGAAAAACTGGGCATGGAGGGGAAAAATAGGTGACCAAGATTTAATTCTTGATTTATTTTTTCTTCTTTTGTGTGCTATAAATTTAATAAAAGGATTATTGTTACCCTTTTATTATCCTATTATTGTTATGTTATGGATTTAGGATCATTGTTGGATCACAGCTTGGATGGGGTGTCGAACAACCTGGGATAGTGGAAGTGTCCCTGCCCATGGCAGAGGGTGGAATGAGATGGGATTTAAGGTCCTTCCAACCCAAACCATCCTGGGATTCTGTGACTGTACCATGAGCAGTTTGCTCATGCACTCAACAGCCAAAATGCAGCACGCAGAGAGTAAATAAATACATACATTAATCAAACCACAAGCAATTAATCAATATCCAGAGGGGGAGAAAACAACACAGAAAGAAAAAACCAGAGAAAACCCACCTAAAAAAATGCCAAACAATCAAACAAGCAAAAAACCCAACAAAAGTCCAATTATTCCCAGTGACAGCTGAAGAATTTGTGTAGGGACTTTAGACCCACACAATGATCTGATCAAATGGCTATCACTGTGTTCCAGTGGACAAACAGGGACCAGCACTAGAAAACCCCTTTTTCTAAGGTGCATCCGAAGTGCATCCTTCACCCTGAATTTCCTAATTGATGCACCAAACTTAGTGATTCAAAGCCAGAGAGTAGCACAAGAGGAAACCTTTACAAGGTAATTTTCTCTCAAAGCAGAAAGAAACCAAACCACGTAAATTTCCTTTTTTTTTTTTTTATTTTTAAAGAAAGACTTTTTCAGGATTGTTCCTCTGCAGCCTAAAGCTCCTGACAGAACCTGCAGCATTCCCAGATCCAGCCCTGGCTCTGTGAGATGTACTGTAGTACTTACATCCCAAACAGGCTTATTCACTGCATGGAGAGAATTCATTTATTACTAAAGAGCACTGGGGAGGAGGCAGAAGCCCCCAAAAACCCAAAGGCAAACTGGTTCAGTATCACTGCAATTTCATTTATTACCACAGCTGGAAATGAGTTGGTGGTAACTCCTTGAGTACATGGATAGGACAAGAGAGGACAAGAGGAAATGGCCTCAAGCTGCACCAGAGGAAGGTCAGGTTGGATACTGGGAAAATTCCTTCCTGAAAGGGTTGTGCAGCCCTGGCACAGCTGCTCAGGGAAAAGGTGGAGTCCCCATCCCTGGAGGGATTTAAGAGTTGTGTGGATGTGGCACCTGGTGGCCTTGGCATTGCTGGGGGAATTGGACTTGATGGTCCTGAAGGGCTTTTCCAACCCAAACTGGAAGTACAGTTCTAGGACTCCATGGATTCAGCCCTCCTGACCAGGCACAGCTGCCACGTTTAGAGCCCCATGAACATCCCCCACAAATCAGAGGGAGGAAAGAGAACCTTCAGCTTTCCCTAAAAATCGCAGAATCCCAGAGTCTCACATTGGTTTGGGTGGGAAGGGACCATAGAGATCATCCCATTCCACCCCTGCCATGGCAGGGACACCTCCCACTGTCCCAGGTGCTCCCAGCCCCAGGGTCCAGCCTGGCCTTGGGCACTGCCAGGGATCCAGGGGCAGCCCCAGCTGCTCTGGGCACCCTGGGCCAGGGCCTGCCCACCCTCCAGGGAACAATTCCTGCCCAATATTCCACCTTATCCTGCCTTTCTAGAGCTTAAGGCCATTCCCCCTGTCCTGTCCCATTCCTTAACCCAACGAATCTCTTCTGCTCAAGAACCTGCCCTTGGTACTCACCAAGCTTTAAAAGCACTTATTTGCTATTTAACGTATCTAACCACAAAATACAATCCAGCCTTTCCAGATTTTCAACTGAATGAGCTGAAAAACTTGGAAAAACCTCACGTGCCAGTAAAGCTTGTCTCATCTCAAGCTGCCCATCTCAGGTTAATTGTGGTGCATCGTTATCTCATTCCACGTGCTTGCTGTGAGACGTCTCTGACAGACTGAACTGAGTTTCCCCAGATCTGGAGATTAATTTTCATGATTAGCGAGTCTTGGAGCCATTGTGCTCATCCCACACCCACATCTCTGCCCAAATCCCACTCCAGGGTGTCTTAAAACAACCCCTTTCTATTTATCAGCTCTAACAAACCTCTCCCCACGTTAAATCAAGGCAAGTGCTGTGTTTCATCCATCCATACACTTGTACAGGGAGGATTTCCGTGTCAGAACAAGGGAACAGCTTTAACAGAAACATGTAAGTAGAAGGGATTAGATATTTTACAGCAGAGAGAACAGCGAGCTCTGATACAAAACTCCATGTACAGGCAAAGTTTACAAATTTCAATCAAATCCAGGTTAGGCACAAAATGGAGGAGTCGGTCACATCAGGAGAACCATGGAAAAAAATGCTGAATGCAGCAGTGGTTTTGCACTCTGGCTTCGGTGGAGTCATTATTTCCCACCAACTTTCAGACCAAACAAATTAGCAATTCATGCTACAGATGTCAGAAGTTATAAAGGAAATTAATGCAACAGTCGAGCTGAAATGAGACTGAGGAAAATGCTGTTATTTTCCCTGTGGACTCGTATGTCCACACACTGAGTTCTGCTTTGTGAAGATAATATCCAGAAAGTGCTCAGCAAAGATTAAAGAAAAAAAAAATCTAAACTAATTTTCTTTTTTTTTTTTTTTTCCAGAAATGCACGTGAGTGTTGGGTTGAGGTTTGGGATTCTTTTAAAGATTTAATATTGAAGGATTTGATGTAAATTTGTCATTGGCAATACTCCAGATTTCTTCTAATTCCATGAGTTTTGACTAATGCAAATAATAAGTTTGAAATCTTAACAGTGAAACGAACTCAGTTCTAAGCTAGAAATCCAACAACTGCATTGATGGGACAAGGGAAAATGGCATTAAGAAAAAGGAAAGAAGATTTCTATATGATTTTGGGGACAAATTCTTCCCTGTGAGGGTGGTGAGGAGCTGGGACAGAATTCCCAGAGCAGCTGTGGCTGCCCCTGAATCCCTGGCAGTGCCCAAGGCCAGGTTGGACATTGGGGCTCGGAGCAGCCTGGGACAGTGG